>BHFT01034229.1:0-39793 GCA_004320025.1 Laticauda laticaudata
GATAGAGCGTATGAAACACGTATGCAGTGAGTACACAACGGATGCATCGCGTTTTCCAACGGATGGCAAGCTTTTTCTAACATTTACATCCTCTTTGCATCCGTTGGTGCAGTGGGACATGGGCTTTAGGCATTGAGCCTTGGTGGAGCAGTAGAGTGCGTACTGCAAGCTATTTCTGCTGACTGCCAGCTGCCTGCAATTTGGCAGATTGAATCTCACCAGGCTGAAGGTTGACTCAGCCTTCCATCATTCTGTGGTCGGTAAAATGAGGACCCAAATTGTTGGGGGCTATATTACGCTGACTCTGTAAATCACTTAGAAAGGGCTGTAAAGTGGTATATAAGTCTAAGTACCATTGGTATTGCTATGAAGCCACTTGGGTGTCTTTAGGCTAGTCATTCTACCCAAGTCCTCGACCTAGGAAGAAGGCAATGGCAAACTACTTCTGAAATCTTGCCAAGAAAACTGCAGAGGCTCGTCTAGACTGTTGCCAGGAATCAACAATGGTTTGAAGACACATACACACAAAAACATTGATTGTCCACACAGTAAAACACAGTAAAGCAGCTTGTTGGCTTCTGAATGGGGAAAAGTACTCCTTTAATTTTGTGGGCAAGGCAATGTCATGAGAATTCAGCAGATAAAAGAAGCTTCCAAGTAATATTCATTCTATAGTTGAGTGGAAGAGGAGGAAACAATCCTTAGATTGTTTGGTATATTTATTTGGACTTTGGGTGTCAAAGGGCAGCTTATGAGTCATCTATAAAACCCCTCTCTTGTCCATAAAGTCTTGAAATGTCATTAAGTGAACTTCGAGTTTCAAAACTTCAAATTCAACTCAAAATTTATAAGGATTCTAGCATAAGAAACTGAGAAACTAATTTACCATAACATGTTTACCGCAACATTTGTGCATTTGTTTTAATTGTACTCTTTGACAGATTATCTCCATTTTATAGCATCTTATCTCCAGTTCTGTCTTGAATAACTTTTTTTATTTTTCATTCTATATACAATATTGTTGCAAAAGGTCAAGCCAGGACATAGGAAAATCAATTAGAAATGCCACTCCCCTTGTAGTATCTGATTGTTATCTATTGGATTTCTATGTGCCTGTGGAAGATAGGAATGCAGATGGCAGCTTTGCCAAAAGTCAGAGGATGAAAACAACTCCCCTGTTCATTTCTAGAACCACAAAACTTACCAACATTGAACAGGAATTTTATCTGTAGCAAGTAGGGGCCCTGTATTAGCAGGCCTTTTTACACAGATAAATAACACCTGCCATACACCAGATGGGTGGAAGATGACAATAACTGTCCCCATATATAAAAAAGGGAATGAAAAGGATCCTAGTAATTATAGGCCCATCAGCCTGATTGACATTGTAGCAAAAATTCACTGCTCAAAAAATAAAGGGAACACAAAAATAAGACATCCTAGATCTGAATGAATTAAATATTCTTGTTAAATACTTTGTTGTATTTACATAGTTGAATGTGCTGACAACAAAATCACACAAAAATCAATGGAAATCAAATTTAGCAACCCATGGAGATCTGGATTTGGAGTTACATTCAAAATTAAAGTGGAAAAAACACTACAGGGTGATCCAACTTTGATGTAATGTCCTTAAGATAAGTCAAAATGAGGCTCAGTAGTGTGTTGATGGCCTCAACGTGACCTGTATGACTTCCTATAACTGCCTGGGATTGCTCCTGAATGAGTGGCCGGCATGGCTCTCCTGAGGGATCTCCTCCCACAACCCTGACTAAAGCAATCCCCAACTCCTGGACAGTCTGTAGGTTGCAACGTTGGCATTGGTCGATTGAGTGAGACATGATGGTCCCAGATTGTGCCTTCAATTGGATTCAGGTGTGGGGAATGGATGGCCATCCATAGCATCAATGCCTTCATCTTGCAGGAACTTGGCTGACACACTCCAGGCCACATGCAGGTCCAGCATTGTCTCTGGCATTGGGAGGATTTTCCCAGAGCCAACATGCACCAGCATTATGGGTCTCCACAAGGCGCCTTCGGTCTGAGATCTCCATCTGTACCTAATGGCAGTTCAAGCTTACCTCTGGCGCAGCACATAGCAGGCCTGTCGGCCCCCCCTAAGAAACGCCACCCCACACCATTTACTGACCCACTTGTTCAAGAACCATTTATGCTGGTGAGGATGTGCAGCAGCACAGAACATTTTTCCACAGCGTTCCCGCACCCTGTCACATCTGTCACATGTGCTCAGGGTGATTACTGCTTTCATCTGTGAAGAAGCACAGGACTCTGAAAGAGCCAGTTGGGCTACTGAGAGTAGCCACGTTGGGCTAATGTTGCCATCTGGTTTCTCTGGCAAATTTGGCCAACGTCCTGCACAGTGTTGGGGCTGTAAAGCACAAACCCTCACTCTGTGGATGTCGGCGGCCCTCATTACCACCCCTCATGGAGGTTCTGTCTGACCGTTTTGAGCAGCCACATGCACATTTGTGGCCCTCCTGGAGCGTCATTTTGCAGGGGCTCTGGCAGTTTTGCTCCTCCTGTCCCTTCCTTGCACAAAGGTGGAGGTAGCAGTCGCTGAATGCTTGGACTTGTTTGCCCTCCTTACGGCCTCCTCCACGTCTCCTGAATACATCGGCCTGTCTCCTGGTGGCGCCTCCATGCCTCTGGACACTTACACTTGACAGACACAGCAAACCTCTTGCCATCAGCTCCACTTGTTGTGGCCATTCTTGGATGAGCTGGCACGACCTGAGCCACTTGTGTGGGTTGTAGGGACCTCCGTCTCATGCTTAGCCACAGAGTGAAAGCACTGCCAGCATTCAAAAGTGACCAGACCATCAGCCAGAAAGCATAGAAATGAGAACGTGCGATTCTGTGCTAGTCACCACCTTGCAGAACCACTCCTTTATTGGGGGGATGTATCTTCGCAAAGTGCCGGATGCTTCCACCTGTTGTCTATTCCTTTGCCACAACAGCATGTGAAATTGATTGCTAATTTCAGGTGTGCTACCTGAAGTGGACTGTTTGATTTCACAGAAGTGTTCGATTGCTTTGGAGTTTCCACTGTGTTGTAAGTGTTTCCCTTTAATTTTTTGAGCGTGTGTATATGCTAGGTACCTTTTGAACAGAATTGGAAATACTGCGGTAAGAGGAAAAACAACATTGCCTCACAAGAAGAACAAGCAGGTTTTTTAGACAAGAGCAGATCATACTACTGATAAGCTGCTTTTGTCTTGAATCATCTAATATGCCCAATATACCTATAAGAGAAGACCCACTGTTTGCTGGCTTTCATAGACCTTACAGACAGCATTTGATATGGTAAATAGAGATGTTACTTATGCGAGTAAACTTTGACATCTCTTAAAATAGAAACCCATACTCCTTGCTTGATTAAAAGCTCTTTACACAAATACTCTGCTTTGGAGGGTGTTGCGTATGGGAGTTAACGGGGGCCCTGACTACAATAAACAGGATTTGCACAGAGTAAAGGGATAAGGCAAGCGGTGTATGCTGGCCCCATTATTATTTAACTTTATACATCAATGACTTTGCCAAGGGTTAACAACAATAATCACCACATACCGATGACCTTAAATACTCTTACTGTTATTAACAGCTTTCTTTATGCTGATTGATATAAGATTTTATTATCATACATACAAAAGGGTTAAGGGAATTACATAGGCTTATAGTGAGAAAGATTCAAGCTCTTATTAGCCCAGTAGAGATAACTCCTTTAATCATTAGTAAATCTGTAAATCAAACGAGTAATAGTGTTCTTGGGCAGAAATCACTATCACGGAGACATGAGTTGGCATATTGGATGATCGTGAACCAATTTTATCAGGTTAATTCCGGTTTGTACTCGTTCTGCGGTGTGAAACTTTTTTCCAGCACTGGATCTTGGGCCTGCCATCATCAATGGAGTACATTTAGAGCAAAAGGCCCATTTGAATGTTATTGCTCAAAAAACATTAGTTATCCAGGCCGGTCCCTGAGTCCCCAAGGCTCTATAAGGCTCAAGCGGGTTACCACAAAATGGCTCTGTATGGAGCAGAAAATTTTGGTGCTTTACTCAACCACAATTCCTAGAACAATACACCAGTCCCAGCTTTGAGATGTATTTTGGGGTTAAAGACCCTAAGAACATCTGCTGCAGCAATCTATAGCGAATTTATACAATTCACATTATCTAAAATTTAGAGCTGTGAGTGAGACTACTGGTGCAAAGTTAAATTAAAATGGAGACCTGATAGACTACCCAAATTATCGCCTACTAGAGCAGAATAAAACTATCAATCACAAATCTCCTGGGATCATTAAACTAGCAAAATTTGTAAGGAAACTGTGGTCTTCCTATCTCTTTCGTGCCTAACAAGGAGGAACAAACTAAAAAAAGCAGTTGCCCAAAAATTAAGGCATATAGATGCACCAAAAATATATAAGCTATCCTTTAGTAGGTCGGTAACTTGAAAGTAATGCAGTAATTACAATTGTACTTTCCAAGTAATAGCTACTTGAATGTCCACAAGCTCCCAAAAACCTCTTAGGAGAATATTTACGAGAGTGAAGATTTGAAACAGCTTGACACAATTGGTTAGAATATGGGAGATTTCAATGTAATACCATACACATGACGTATCTTGCATTTGCGGAGCGGCAGGAGGTAGAGGACCTGGCTCACGATCCTATTTGACTGTGCTGTATAAAAGATCTGAGAGACAGGTTATCTTGGTCTATATATCAGACATAACGGAAACCATTGGGATGACCCGATATCAAGAATTAACTTACCTTATGTCCCGGCCGAACTTGAAAATAACATTTAAAAGTGTAGCACTAGTATTTAAACAAAAATGATTCCGGTTGACGTCTACATGGTGTGGGATTTGATTAGGGTTAGATTGCAATGGGCAACTCTCAGAAGTATAATGTTTATTATATTTCTATCTATATCTTAAAGATTTAGGTAAACATTATTCACAATTTTATTTTGGGATGTATTATACTTATTTCATCTTTAAATCGTATTTTGTCTAGATATCCATTATTTTAAATAGTACTTCATCAATATATTCATCTTTTGAATTGCTTTTATTAAATTTTTTTAGCTAACAAATTGTTGCTGGAAGGTGCACTTTTGACATGGCCACAGGGCTAAGGGTCAATAAAAGACTACTTCTTCTTTCTTCTTCATTTCTTCTTTCTTAATCTTCTCTTCTTCTTCTTCTTCTTCTTCTTCTTCTTCTTCTTCTTCTTCTTCTTCTTCTTCTTCTTCTTCTTCTTCTTCTTCATTATTATTATTATTACAAGTAGAAAACCAAAAGCCAGGCATATGGGGGTGGGAGTGATTGGACTCAGGAACCTAAATGACACCTTCCAACTTTTCCACCTCCTAGGGAGGTGATCGAGGGAATATTTGGGTGACAAAAACATTGGGTTCAACTAGCATCAGCCTCCACCAAGTTCCAAGAGGAATTAAGCCACAGAAGTCCAGCTTCCCCAGTCTTTGTGCTGGGATCTTTTATCTGAGGATTCAATTTGCTTCTTTGCTAGCCTGGCTATGCCTCTCCCTCCAACACTTTTTTAGCTATTAAGAAGTAATAAAAACTTTTTGATGGGTTGCTCTGAGGACTATTACACTGATGAAGCAAAAGACACTCCGTGCCTACTGTTTATGAATTTTGAATTCAGCTCTGCTTTTGAAAACAGATTCCAGAGTGAGCTTTAGCTCAAATTAAGCCCTGGAGAAAAGTATGTTAGCTTAGCTCATATTGTAGCCATAACATTCTAAATTCTATTTAGCAATTATACAAATAGCATCTAACTTTTGCTAGTCTGATGATGTGGCCTAACAGTTGCTGAAAGAAACTCAGAGCACGTCCTCATTCCTTGTTCAGCTATTTCCTCATTCCCAGACTTGATGGTTTTTTTTTTTCTTAAAAAACAACAACAGAACATTACTTGGCAGCCCTGATAAAAGGTTGAGTTGGATCTAGTTTTAGAGAAAGAAATAATTGGAGTTGAGAAAAATGAGTTTGGGTTCTCCTTTTTATCAGGGTTGTAAGAAACAGAACATTCCCATCCTTTCCATCCTGGTTTTGGTCTGCAGGTTATGAAAAAGTTGAACCTTTCTACTTCTTGGATCAGCTAAAAGCATCATTAAAGAACCACCTGGAACTGAATATGTGTAATTTGCAGCTTTAACCAACTACCTGAAAACCACACTAGTAATTCTTGTTTACTGCCTAGAGAACTAGCCTATGAGGATGATAAGATTTGTGAGAACACATTTTGGGGATACTTTTGGATAGGAGTTTTTATCTGATCAAGGTAAACAATGACTTTTCCACTCTTCAGTTACTGCTTTAGTTGATGCTTTGTAAAATGTTACACAGTGCTGTATTCCCAATGCTTTGGTCATTTGGGAAACAGCCATAACCTTTATTATGGTAAAAGCGGTTCTTGTAAGCAACTTACATGCACTTGGCACATGAATGGTCTACTTTTCTTATTGGGAGGGAATCCAGCATATGTGCCTGTCACGCCTTGTGTTCTGTTAAATTGGCTTGCAAAGGTGCTGAAATGCAGTGTTATGAGTATATGAGCAACAGCACTTATACAGAAGATAATGGAATGGATCAGGGAAGCCTGAGGAAACACCATTAAAATGCTTTTTTCTTTCTTTGAAGTGTGGAGATGAAAATAGGAGGAAGAAGGGATGTTAGATATGTTTGCATCCCTGAGTTATATATATAAAAAATGGCAGGATAAAAATATAACAATAATAATAATTAATACAATCAAACGACAATATCTGCCTATCCCAGTTCCTTGGGAAGGACTCAATCATGCTAAATCCATTTTAAACACCAGCTGACTGGTGCAAATCTATGGAACAAAGGTAGGCTGGAAGCTGAGTGCTGGCTGGCTAACAGAGCAGTTTCTTTTGTATAAATATGTCTGTTTTCATAGTATTCTAATTCCTTGATGATCAAAATAGTCTAGAAACAATTTTGAGCAGACTTTGAATTAGAATTTCTAGGATATGGGGAGGTGCGTTAACATTTGCCAGTAATTAACAATAATAAGTGGGAATACATAGCATGGAAAGAAAGACATTTGTACACTCTCTGGACTCTTTTTTTAATCAATGGGAATTTGGGAGTACAGAGCAAGCACCAAAATATAGTGGACTGGCTGGCTTTTAACGAGCCTATTGACAGGTTCAATACACATTATGCTAACCTAGAAGATGGTTTTGGCATAGGACAATATGTGTGCTGTCCAGACAAGCCAGGCAGAGAATACCTACTGTGGAAGCGTGTTTTCACAAGTACCATTCAGCAAGAAAGGTTGTGTCCTGGTGAAGAACTTAAGTTTCTGTTGGCATGGTCTGCTGAAATAGTGAAAGACATTTACTCATCCATACTAAATGACCCAGGCACCACCCAGAAACAAGCATGGGATGCTCTGGATCGAAAGCATGGCAATACCACATTGATGGAATATTCACTCTTAGGATGACTTGACGGTTTCCCGCATGTCGCCATCAACAAAACCCGAAAGCTGGAGGAATTTTCCACCATACTTATGCAGCTGTGAACAGCCAAAGAATGTTCTGACTTACCAGGACTTGTTTGCCTCGATCAGTTCATGATGCAAGAAGTAATCATTACCAAGCTACTGAAAGAGATACTGGAACAATAAATTGTTTTGTCTGATGCCTTCTTGGTCGTGAACCAAAACAGAGATCCACCCTTTGCCCTTCTCCAAGAATTTGTTGCCCACCAAACAAAGTCTTGCAACAGCTTTCGTAACCTCCACCTAAGAAACAGCTATCTCCCAACTGACAAAGAACCAAACCAAAACTCTACACCTCTCAAGAGTATAGCGCAAATCGTGAGAAAACACAACCTCGCAACAACACATAAAATAGGGGTCATGACCTCAGCCATAAAGAGTTCAGGTGAAAACCCATAAGACACAACCCAATTTAAGCCTTCAACAACAAAGAGAGTCCAGTTTTGTCCATTACACAATTCTCAATACCCACTGAACAAGTGCCAAGCATTTGCACAGAAACATCTGCGCCAAAGGAAGGCTTTGTCAAGGGAGCACAAATTCTGCTAGAAGTGTTGCGAATCTAAACACTCAGCCAAATACTGCACAGCCAAGGTGCAATGTCATCTATGCAAAAGTAACAATCACCCAGCCACTCTGCATCCAGACCCTGATCCACCACAGCAGACAACTCCTAACCCTCCCTCAAACAAGGCTCCTCAGCAATGCTGCCAAAGTGCAACCAGGATTGGTGGCAAGTATCAAATGCATGGGAGTAGGTGATGACACACTATTCCCTCACTCATGTCATCAGATCTGTTTCGCCAACGTTTACCCTGACGGACACCCAGAAGAAGCCATGAAGATGTATGTAATAGGGGATAATTAGAGCACTCGCTCACTGGCCAGATCTGCATTCTTGGATCTCTTTGATGTTCAAAAGGATGAAGTGCACTTCATGATATCAACGTGCACCATACCACAATGCATGGCAGGGAGGAGAGCTACTGGATTCTGTATAGCGCCATTAGATGGGAGTTCCCAGTTCCCACTGCTGCCCGTGTTAGAATGGGATGGGTTACCAGATGACCACAGCCAGATTGCAATACCAGAGGTAGCAAGTAACATACCTCACTTGAAGCACATGGCTTATAACCTTCCCGCTCTAGATCCTGAAGCCGAGATTCTGCTCTTGCTAGGAGTAGATGCACCTGACGTTCTCATTCACAAGGAAGTCGTCACAGGTCCAAAAGGATACCCATTTGCCTTCAAGTCAGTACTAGGATGGGGAATCACAGGAATAGTCTGTGTCGATTGGCTGCAGGCCCCAACCCAGGCAAATGCCTTAGCAACATCCATTCTCAACAATGGAAGAGAAACCGTGTCAAAAACACTTTACGCTTTTGACAGTCAAACCTGTCTTAGGAGATGCACTGTTTCAGACTAACAAAGAAGACAATGACTTGAACTTGTCTATAGAGGATAAAAGGTTTCTACAGCTCATGGATAAGAAATTTCAGGTGGATGCCACCGGGAGCTGGGTTGCTCCACTACCCTTTTGCATACCCAGACAACACTTACCAAACAACCAAGAACATGCAGTCTCTTGCCTCTTCAGTCTAAGATGAATCATGAACCAGAAGCCAGAGATGAAAGCTCACTTGGTGGAGTTCATAGACAAGATAGTACAAGCAGAGCCTGCCTTACCCCTGGGGAAAGATGAAGAATGTTGGTACCTGCCATTCTTTGGAGTGTACCACAATTCCAAGGCCACTCTCTGAACAAGGCCCTTCTTACAGGATCTGATCTCACAAATAGTCTGCTTGGGGTGCTCATCCACTTCAGAAAAGAAGCCATAGCCATTATGGCCAACATACAGCAGATGTTCTATTCCTTCCTCATCCAGGAAGATCACTGCAACTATCTCCACTTCCTGTGGTTCAGTGATGAGCAGCACAACCAACAGATTTCAGAATACAGAATGAGAGTGCATGTCTTTGGAAATGGCTCTTCTCCTGCAATTGCCAACTACTGTCTACAATGTACAGCTCGAGAGGGTGGAGACAAATACGGGGCAGACGCCACACGCTTCGTGGAATACGAGCTCTACGTGGACGACGGCTTGAAATCTGTATCCACCCTCGCAGAGGCTATAGACCTATTAAAGAATACATGGCAAATGCTAGCAAATGCCAACCTTAGGCTACACAAGATAGCTTCCAATAGTGAGGGAGTGCTAAAGGCCTTTAATCCTGAGGACCATGCCAAGGGACTGCAAGACCTCAATTTCAGCAGTGACGCCCTCCTTATACAATGCAGTCTCAGCCTGTGTTGGGACTTGAAGACAGACTTCTTCACCTTCAGAACCCCAACCAAAAAACTGACTTCATGAGGACAGGAGTACTGTCAACGGTGAACAGCCTATTCGATCCTCTAGGGTTTACAGCTCCTGTCACCATCCAAGGTAGATTCCTACTGCGCACAGTCTCCCAAAACACCAAAGATTGGGATGAACCGCTACTGCCAGAACAGAAGCAAGAATGGGAGACATGGTGCAACTCTCTAAGTTGTCTCCAAGACATTCACCTACAATGCACATATGTTCCTATCTCGCCCGCCACAGCACAAAGAAGTGAAATGCATGTTTTTTCAGATGCATCAACAAAAGCAGTAGCAGCCGTCGCATACCTCAGGGTCTACGGCAGGGAGAACCATGAGTATGTCGGGTTTGTCATGGGAAAGGCAAAGCTAGCATCACAACAAGGTCATATTGTATTACGGCTGGAACTCTGCAGAGATGTGCTGGCCACGGAACTGGCAGATACAATAACAAGGATGATAGATATTGAATTAGAATCCACCACCTTCTATACAGACAGCAAGGTGGTCCTGGGCTACATCCACAACAAGAGCATACGCTTCTATGTCTATGTGAGCAACAGAGCAGAATGGATCAGAAGATCTTCTAGACCCAAACAGTGGTGGTATGTACCAACAGACCAGAACCCAGCAGACCATGCTTTGAGGTCTATTCCTGCATCCCAGTTAGCAGAATCAACCTGGCTGAAAGGTCCTGAGTTCTTGTTGCGTACAGACACCCTGACACCTAGGGAACCAGAACTTTATGAGCTCCAGACCAAGATGCTGACATTTGACCTCTAGACAAGAAGGTGCATGAACAGGCCATTTGCATGGCAATGATGGTCAAAGAAAAGAAGGAATGCCCCTTAGAACCAGCTTGCTTTGCGTGCTTCTCCCGATGGAAACTTGTCGTACTGTGTGTGACTATGATCATTCGTGTGATCGCACATTTCCAAAGTCACCAGAAAGGTTTCCAGTCAAGCTTCCCAGACAGCTGCATCCAAGCAGAGAGATGAATACTAAGAAGTGCACAAGATGCATATCCATTAGAATTCAGACGCCTGAAAGCAGGGAAGCCCATACCAGAATCTAGTCCACTTCTGGGATTGAAACCTATACCTCGACAACCACAAGTTACTTTGAGTAGGCGGACACCTAGACAAGGTTGAAATGGCCTCAGACAGCAAACACCCCATCATCCTTCCTGCTTGCCAACATGTAACGAGCCTGTTAGTACAAGACTACCATGAAGCCGTCCACCATCAAGGCCACCACTTCACAGAAGGTGCCATCAGAGCAAATGGACTCTGGATCGTAGGCACAAGATGCATTACGACTGTTCTGCATAGATGCCTACATTGTTGCAAACAACAGTGCGTGACTCTACACCAGATGATGGCTGACCTGCCACCTGAGCATCTGAGTTCTGAACCACCATTCACCAATGTAGGCCTAGATGTATCTGGCCCTTGGTCAGTGTCTGCCCAACAGACCAGGAGCGGTCAAGCTAACAGCAGTATTCTTCATATGTCTCAGCATCCAAGCTGTCCATATTGACGTCATCGAATCTATGGATGCCTCTTGCTTTATCAATGCCCTAAGAAGGTTTCAAGCCTGCAGAGGCCCAGTCAAGGTATTCAGATCTGACAATGGAATAAACTTTGTAGGAGCTTGTAAAGAATTACAGATTGATGAAGGCATTCGCCGTAACTCAGCAATTGATGGCTACCTGAAAGCTCATAATTGTGTATGGATATTTAGTCCTCCCCATGCATCCCACATGGGAGGAGTGTGGAAATGCAGGATCGGGATAGCTTGCAGGATCCTGGATTCCATGTTGATGAAGATACCTATGCTGACACATGAGACCCTATCCTGATGGCAGAAGTAGCAACTACCATCAATGGTCGACCTTTAGTTCCCGTTTCCTCAGATCCTGAGAATCCGACTATTCTCACTCCAGCTACTTTGCTAACTCAGAAGACAGGTGACTGGCTTGTACTATTAGGGAACTTTGACTCTAAGGTTTTGTACAAACAACAATGGAGACAACAGCTTGCCAATACCTCGGAGGCAGGGCTGGCTTCACAGTGGTATGACACGTGATCTTGAAGCTCCAAGATCGCCATTGATATCTCTGCTGCTGGACAGTCCTTTTGGACCTAAATTGTCCTGTAGAGATGGTGATAGAGAAGGGCACATCCTGCTGATCCCAGGGACATTGCAAAGTCCCTGATAGATCCAGGAGAAGCCCTTTTTTCCAGTGGCAGAGAGGTGGCCATCAAAGCTGCCGAAGCTGGGACAGCTCCGGAACAGAAGAAAGTTGGAAAGAAAGTGTGTCAGTTTGGTAAGATTATTTTTATTCATTATTATTGGAGAGAACACCCTAAAAGACTTAAAGTAAAGTTAAAACTGAAGACAGAAGAGGTTAAGTAGCGAGATTACAATTAATATAAATGGATTTTACTCAGCTATGAAAAGAAGCAAAATTAGAGAAACTAAAATTTGATATAATCTGCCTACGAGAAGTACACATTAAAAAGCAACATGAACAAATATTGATACCACCAAAATTAGGGAAAATTTTTGCTGCGCTGACATGATGCAAGAAAAGAGGAGTGGTTTTATATATTAGAGATATAATTCCAGCAGAACAGATCTATACAGATGATAATGAAAGAATTTTAATGGTGGAAATAATGGACAATAATATAAAGACACTTTTAATAGCAATTTACTCTCCAAATGATAACCAAGAAGAATTTTATAGAAAATTACATATGAAAATAATTGAATTGGACTATGTAATATTTACATGATGGAAGATTTTAATTGAATAGTTGATGAAAAAAACTATAAAGCATAGTAGAAAGACACTTCCAGAATCCTCTTTTCAAATGACAGATGAAATAAATTTAAAGATGCATGGAGAGAAAGAAATGCTAAAAGTAGACAATATACTTTTTATTCAAATAGACACTCATCATGGTCTAGAATAGATATGATATGGATATCAACGGAATTGATTTCTAACATGAAGAAAATTGATATAAAAACAAGTACTTGGGCAGACCAGAATTGAATGACAATTAAATGGAAATAACAAAAGAGAAGATCTAGATAGACTTTAAACAATACTATATTAAAAGAAAAAGACTTTGTACAGAAAATGGAGAAAGAATTGGCTTTCTTTTTTTATAGAAAACAGAAAACAGGACACATCAATGCAGAATCTTTAGGATACAATGAAGGCTTACACCAGTGTCTTGATATTAGACTATACAAGGAAAAGAAATATTAAGAAAAAAGCTTTTAAAACACTGGAGGATGATTACAAGAGACTTGAAAAAGAGTTACAGAAACTTCCACAAAAAAGGACATTAAAATAAAAGTGGACACAATTAAACATAAAATGGGGCTAATGGAAAAAGAGGAACTAACACAAAAAATTAGAAGTGCTAAAAACTTTGAAGATGCAAATAAACCAGGTAGATGATTAGCATACAAATTGAAAAAAGAGAGAGAATCAAGAAAAATAATGCAATTAATAGACAAACAAGGGCAAGTTTGCTGTGGAAATAGAAGAAAAAATTATACAAGATTACTATGGAAAATTGTATGAACAAGAGAATATAGAGGAGGGAAGAGTTAAACAATACTTGCAAGAAGCAAATTTACCCCAGATACCTAAAGATATTGAAATAATGCTAGAAGGGAATATAACAATGATGGAGTTAACTGAAGCACTTAAAAAACAAAATAATGGAAAGGCACCAGGTCCAGATGGACTGGCAACGGAATTTTATAAGACATTACAGGAATCATTGAATCTTTCACTATTAGAAGATATGAATGAAGTCAAGTTAAAGATAAGAATACCCAAATCATGGTCAGAAGCATATATCACATTTGTGCCAAAGGGAGAAACTGACCCACAGCAAATTAAGAACTATAGAACTATTTCCCTGCTAAATTCAGACTATAAAATCTTCGCTTCAATATTGGCAGAAAGACTTAAAAGATATTTAAACAACTTTATTTACCCTGATCAAAATGGGTTTCTGCCGAAGAGACAAATTAAAGATAACATGAGAATAATTCTGGACACTTTGGAATATTATGAGGCACATCCTGAAAAACAAATGGCTTTGATATTTTTAGATGCACAGAAAGCCTTTGAAAATGTGAATTGGCAATTTATGTTACTACAGCTGGAGCAGATGGGCTTTGGTAAGAAATTCATTCAAGCCATAGAAGTTATATATCATAAACAAACTGCAAAGGTAATGGTAAATGGGGAACTGACAGATTCTATTGATATAAGAAAAGGGACAAGACAAGGTTGCCCACTGTCACCTCTGTTGTTTGTGTTAACACTAGAAGTGTTAAATAGCAATATTAAAGAAGAAAAAAGATATAAAAGGAATGAAAATTAAAAAGGAAGAATATAAATTGCAAGCATTTGCAAATGACCTGGTGTTTATTCCAGAAGATCCATTACAAACAGCACTTAAATTGATAGAAAAGATAGAGAAATATGGAAAGGTAGCAGGCCTGAAAATAAATAAAGATAAAATGAAGATATTGACAAAGAATATGTTTGTAAGACAAAAGGAAGAGTTGGTGGAGGTTTTGAAAATCCAGGTCACAAATAAGGTTAAGTACTTGGGGATACATTTGACAGCGAGATGCAGTACACTTAAAGAGGATAACTACCACAAACTCAAACAACAAATTGTGACAGATTTGTTGTCTGTCACAATTATCACTATACAATTATCACTAATAGGGAGAATATCAACAATTAAGATGAATATATTATCTAGAATTTTATACTTGTTCCAGACAATTCCAATTAGGCTAGGGAAAGATGACTTTGAAGATTTAAATAAAATAGTGTTGAAATATATTTGGCAGGGAAAGAAAGTGAGAATAAAACTAAAACTTTTGTAAGATGCTAGAAGAAGAGATGGATTTAGTCTGCCTAATCAGCAGGGTTTCTACCAGTTCGCACCTTTTAGAACCGGNTTCAAAGTTACAATGGCACTGAAAAAAGTGACTTATGACTATTTTTCACACTTACGACTGTTGCAGCATCCCCACAATCATGAGAGGCCAGGCGAAGAGATGCGTGCCTCAATGTGAGTGATATTGAGTTGGCCAATAACATGACCACCAAGATACGTCCATCCGGTCACATGACTAAACAAGCCACACCCACAGAAGCGGTTGTTAAAAAATTTGAATCCCACCCTTGATTATCAGGCGACAAATTTGATGTGTAAAGGAATGGATAACACTAAGAAATATTAGATTATTGACATTAGAAGGACATGAATTGTTGTTGGGATGGCACACCTTCTTTTGGTACAAGGGAACTAAAACACAGGGGTATTTTATGAGACATTATATACCAGAGGCATTGTTATTAAATTGGGAGAAGAATAAAAAGCAATATTATTTTAAAATTCCAATCTAGTTATCAATTATTGAAGCATTTTCATATCCAATAACATATAAAAAGGAACAGTTAGATATGGTGAGATACTGAATGGAAAGGGTGAACTTAAATATATGCAAGAATGAGAAAAACAAGGTATAAGGATGAATTGGTTTTCATATGTGCAAATACATTCTACATATGATAAAGATCTTAAAGCAGAAGGTTTTTATGATAAATTGTCTGATTTAGATAAAATCTTGACAGGTACTGATGAAAATGTGATTAAAAATTTTTACGGACATTTACTGGAGTTTAAACTAGAAGAAGAGCAAGTTAAAGAAAGAATGATTGCTTGGGGGAAAATTATTGGAAATGGGATTGATTTAGAGAAATGGCAAAAATTGTGCTCTCAAAATTACAAAATGACAATGTCAGCAGCATATAAAGAAAATTTGTATAAGATGTTTTACAGGTGGCACCTACCCCCAGCGAGAAAAGCAAGAATGTTTAAGAATAAATCCGAAAAGTGACATTGGAAATGTCATCAGATACCAGGTTCATATTACTATATGTGGTGGATGTGTGCAGAAGCAAAAAGATATTGGACTAAAATCCACACATGGTTGGAAAAAATGTCAAAACAACATCTAGACTTTCAACTAGAGATATTTTTATTGGGGATCTTACCGGAAATATACAGTAGGGAATTGAAATACTTGATTGTAAATGTATTAACAGTGGCTAGAATTGTATTTGATAAAAATTGGAAAAATGAGAAAATACCAATGCAGGAGGAAATTATAAAGAAAAAAAATGGAACGTGTTGAAATGAGTAAATTGACATTCGAAATTAGAGAACAAGAAGATAAACAATTTTATAAGATATGGGATTTATTTTATGTATGGTTAGACAAAAAGATATGAAATATGTTAGATTTTATAATTCAAGGATAACAGAATGATACAGAACATAATATAAAAATGTACTACTATTGAATGGACTTAGGATGATGTAATGAAGGAAATTAATTTAAAATTTTGAATAGCTCATATAAAAAGATGGACTAATAGTTTAATCAAATAAATGATTAATAATGATAACTATAACTATAACTATATATATTTATATTTATATATATATTTGTTTTCTTAAGCTTTTTCAGGGACTTACATGTGTGCAGTTCAGCTTTGTTCGGGTATTTTCCCATGTCATTGTAGTTGTGCTTTTAAAGTTGTAGCAACGTTTCGGCAGAATCTGCTCATCTGCCATCATCAGGCTTCTGTACTGTGTTCCTCTGTGAGTAAGACTTTCAGAGCCTTTTCTGTTTAAAATTTGGTGCTAGCCTACTACTTTTTCCCGAATGGTTTTTTCTTCATCCTGATTGGTTGGGAGTCTTGGTCTGTGTTTATTGGTCTTGGAGTTTGCTGTGTTTCTGCTTGATTGGTGTTTCTAATATCTTCTGTCTATTTTGTAGCTTTTTTGCCTTGATTGACTGGCAACATTGTGTTTCCTGTATTGGCTCTGAGAAAACGGACGCTATCATTCATTAGGAACCTAGTGTTTATCTGGGTGCCTGGTTGGGGTGTTTTTTGAGCGGAGGTATCAGGGGGGATCTGTTTGTGCCCAGGTGTTTGCTTGGCTTGTGGTGTGGATATTTTTTGTTTGAGAGTGCATGCTTCCAGATAATTGATAGTCTGGTGGAGTCATTTCTTCTATTCATGCTTTTAGGTCTTTTTTCAATTTCTATGGCTTCTCTGATGATTTCTGTGGCTGGGGCTTTCGATAGTGGCTAGGGTTTGGTGCATTGAAGTTGATGCTATGACCTGTGGCTTTCATGTGTTGACAGGGAGGAAGTGTGTTCCAGCTTTTTTACTGCATTTTTGTTGTTCATCCAGGTGGGTCCTTATTCTTCTATTGGTCTATCCAATGTATGTGGCAGGGCATGAATGCACAGGGACTTCATATATACCTTGGTTTTCCAGGTCAATTTTATCTTCGGGATTTCTTAGGATGGCTGCTATTTTTCTGTCTGTTTTGAAGGTAGTCTTGAATGTGCCTGTGTAGTATCTTACTGATTTTGTCTGTAGTACCTTTTATGTAAGGCAGGACAGCTGTTCCATAGGTCTGTTCATCTTCTAGGTCTCCATTATGTTTCAATGTGTTTTTATGGATCAGGCCAGTGATTTTGCTTTTGTGGAAGCCGTTGGCTTTCAGTACGATAGTCAGGGTGCATAATTCAGTCTTTATGTGTGTCTTGTCTGCTGGGCATTTGGTTCTGGCGATTAGTGTTTTGGCCATGGAGTTTATCTGTGCTGGGTGGTGGTGGGATTGGGCGTTGAGGTAGTGATTGGTGTGTGTTTTCTTCTGGTATATGGTGTGTCCTAGTGTGCCATTTTATATATATTATATATGTATTAGATTGATAATATGAGAAGTTATACAAACTGTAAATGAGGACTACGGAGAGTATGCACAAAAGATTTGTAACCAACTGACACACTGTATGTATATAACTGGAAGATGGTTTTATGTTTTATGTTTTGTTTGTATATGTTTGTCTAGAAATAAAAACTCTTTTTAAAAAAAACAGTTTGCCAATACCTTCTGGAACCGTTGGCAGCAAGAGTAACTGTCTACCCTACAAGACCACCATAAAAGGAAGACCAAAGAACTGAACCTCAAAGAAGGGGACCTTGTCTTGCTAAAAGACAAGGATGTGCATCGGAACTTGTGGCCCATGGGACGTGCATCAAATCCTACTCAGCTCTGATGGACTACTTTGCCAAGTCGAGGTCCAGATAGTGAGGTCGCTAGATTCTTCCTGCAACTAGCAGACTTTCTCCAAGAAGCTCTACACCAGAGCGGTCACTGACCTAGTGTTGCTGTGAAGAAATGCTAAACTTGAAGATTGAACCTCCAGCTTTGCATGCCTTGCTTTGTTTGATGCTATTTTACTATTTGCTGTTTATCTTAGTTATATAGTTAATTGATAGTTCGTTGGTAGTGGAATTGATAATTCCAGGCAGGGAGTGTGCTGTCCAGACAGTATATAGGTAATTGGGAATTGAGATAGTTAAATTAGAATTGGGAGCTATCCCCTTAAGAGAATGCCTCATGGGAAATGTAGTTAATGCATCATGGGAAATGTAGTTCATGTCATGTGGTCACATCCACAATCCTGATTGGTCACTGAATTGACCCTTGATTGGGTTGGGGGAGTTTCCTTTACTCCTGCTTGGACCCCAGCATCATGCTGGTGTCTCACCCTTTGCTCCATTGTTATGGGATTAAGACAATTGTATTTTCACACTATGAAGTCACCTATGCAAAGAGTTGGACATTAAGATGAATCTCGACATAACCATGAGTTACACCTTGAGAATGCCTTGTGATCCAATAAAGAAACTTTGTATGGAAGCCTTTGTAGAGTTTATCTGTCTGTCTTTATATTCAGCCAGCAATTAAAAGACAGACAATATGTGAACCCAGTTATTGAAGTGTGTGAACTCTATTTATGCCTTAGCTTAGAGGGTATAACCAAGCTGCCTGTGTTTATACAACATGCTACACTAAACTTTGCTTATTTTTTTGAAAACACTACAATTTGGTTGGTTCATGCAAATGAAACTGATGTAAAAAATTCAAGTTGTCAGAAATGTGTTGCGAAGTTTTCCAATAATAAAAAGCAGTACAGAAATATTTTCTGATGGATAAATAGTAATGCCTGGATTATAGCCATAATGACTAGATTTACCCAATGAAAAACAAACAAAAAAGGTAAAGGAATTCCTGCAGATTTTACTCTAGTCAACATTTGGTGACTATAGGGGGCAGTACTCATTTTCATTTTAGAACAGACCCAATGCTAAGACATTTCTGTGGTCATGTGGCTGGCATGATGTCATTTTGCACTGTTACCATCCCATCAAAGTGGTATCTATTTATCTACTCACATTTGCATGCTTTCAACCTGTTAGATTGGCAGGAGCTGGGGTGAGGATGGGAGGTCACCCCATCACATAGTGCTCAGGTGTTTCCTGCAGACGAGCCCAGCATCTTAAGTGCTAAGCTGCCATGCTGCCCCAATGAAAACCAAGCCAATGTGAAAATCCAGTCAATAAATGTTTAGTTACTCAATTAATAATTAAAGGGAATATGAAATTTAAAAAAGGTACTATGTTATAGCAACAGCAACCCAAAAACATCTTTCTCAAACAGCTGGAAATTCTGGGAGCTACAGTTTCAGGACTGTTGGGTGATGCCAAGCTTCAAGAAGACTGATCTAAAAACAGTGGCTAGATTCACACATCGCATTATGCCAAATCCAAAACTATCACATTTTAACTTGAAACAATATGTGAAATAAGTTACTAAGAGAAAGCTGCAGCTGCTGCTAAAGTCAAACATGGATTTCCCATCAGAATTAAGCTAGTGATTCTAACTAACTTAGGCTCTTTTATGGCATCTTTAATTGTGATTATCCCTCTCTTGAACAGGTTCTCCACCTGGACTGTACAACAGTGTTCTGTCTTTAACTTGCTGGCTGAATATAAAGACAGTCAGTCTTTATATTATTCAGACAGTCAATAAAGAAACTTTCCATACAAAGTTTCTTTATTGGATCACAAGACATCCTCAAGGTATAACTCACAGTTATGTCAAGATTCATCAAATGTCCAAATCTTAGCATAGCTGACTTCATAGTGTGAAAATACAGTTGTCTTCATCCCATAACAATGGAGCTTAACTATATACTGTCTGGACAGCACAAACAGCATTCTGAAAGTAGTCCTAGTGCACTGCAAAGCTGATTTCCACCTTCCCGCCACCCACCCTTGCTCTGCATCAGATGTGATGTTTCAAATCTGTGGCATAAACAATGTTCTCTGTAGGTCTTCATTTCACCCTAAGCAATGGCTCAATTTCAACTGGCTTGTGTACACCCACTGTAGGCATTGCCTTTCTCTCTCTGGTCACTGGTAGTACCCCTTTGTAGCCATTCCCATATCAGTAACTTATCACTCAGGGCAATGTCTCCTAAATCTTCTCTTCTAGGAACTCACCCACACTTCCCCAAACCTGCTCCACTATACCCGAAGGCAGAGTGATTGATAGCATTTTTTTCCTCTCTGGCAGCTGGCACTGGGAAGGAAGGAAACAAAGCTGGGGAACCTTGCCAAGGGTGGTTGAAAAAAGATGGGGAGGAGATCCCCAGATGGATCTCCTCTCTCCCTGCCTTTCATGCCATGGGTGGCAAAAGAAAAGGAGAGAGCAGGTGACAGAAGGAGCCATTCTCCATTTCCCACAGAGTGATCAGAGTGAAGAACTGAATGCTAGTTGGTACCAAAACTAGAGGTTATTATTCTATGCCTCTCTCACATATACCCAGCTGGTTTTTGTGTGGACAGAACCTCCACCTAGTGTAGTTGTCAGGCGGAATAGAGTTTAGAAGTATGGTTAGCAATTCTTTAGGTTCCATTGTTTTCTGCTGGCTCCCACAATGCAGTGACATGCTTTATTGGTATCATGTGAAATTGCTCTCTGACAGAAGTTATTGAGGGCATATGGAAGGAGAGGAAATAAGATGCTTTTCAAATTTATACCTGACAGTTCAACAGGAGAACAATGGAGCATTCTTAGGATATGGGCAAAGCCATTCACAACATAGCCAAAATGAGATTTAGTACCTGTGTCACACAGAATTATTAACCTCTAGCAAACAGCCAAGGAAATCAAATGTCAACATTCAAAGGACACAAACATAAGTGCTATTGTTTCTTGACATCTGTTCATTACAGGCTTCATAAAATACAGTCCAGAATTTAGTGCAGGAGAAAATATGCACTCATAGCTCAAAACCTCTGCTTGTGCCTTAGTAAATATCTGTAGGTATAATATCCTAAATAGTAGAATGTCAGATTTTTGCAACCCGCTGAGCTAAGTTTTCTTTAACCATTGCTGCATTTGAAAAATATATTAAGTCATAAACATGTTTTAAATAACACGGTGACTGAATTGCCCAACATGCTAATCCTAAATCAAACAAAGCACATGAAATTTAGTATATCATGTGACATTTGTTTCCCTGAAACTAATCCAGAGAACGACTGTGATGTTGAAAAAAACAATTAATTCATTTTCTTAAGATGGTAACTTCTAGAGAGATGCACATTTAATAAGATGACATAGCAGCTGTTCTGATACCTCAAGTTTTATAGTGTTCTATTAATAAAGTGCCTTATAAATTGATATTGATTCCTGATGTCTTCATGGACACATCCATGTTTTTTTCTTAGCAACAATATAGACACAAATGACCACTACTTTGTTCAACCCTGAAAAATTATGCAGAATTTTTTTTTTATCAACTAAGCATTGGGCTTCTGGAAAGTCCTTAAAACCTAGCATTGCTCCCAAGAAAGAAGTTCAGAGGTGGTATTCAGCAGGTCCTGACCAGTTCTTGAGAACTGGTAGTGGAAATTTTGAGTAGTTTGGAGAACCGGCAAATACCACCTCTGACTAGCTCTGCCCCCTTCTTTACTCTGCCTCCCAAGTCCCAGCTGATCAGCTGGATCTTCTTTTATTGCCCTTCACAGAAGAACAGAGCTGGAAAGCAGGTTAGTAGGGTGGGGAGGGAATGGAGATTTTGCAGTATCCTTCCTCCAGGAGTGGGAAGGGAATGAGGATTTTGCAATATCCTTCCCCTGCCATGCCCACCAAGCCACACCCATCAATCCATGTCACACCCACCAAGCCACACCCACAGAACCGGTAGTAAAAAAAATTGAATCCCACCACTGAGGGAGTTCATGGGGTTGTAACGTATTGGTAGGGCCCCTATTAATATTTTTCCACTATTAGGTACTGTTTTACATTCTAGTTGTTTTAATCCAGGCTGTTTATTTAAGTGGGTTTACAACAGTTGATTTATTTTGTTCAAAGTTACAATGGCAAAAAGTGTCTTATGTCCATTTTTCACACTTATAACCATTGCAGCATTCCCAGGGTCATGTGATCAAAATTTGGATGCTTGGCAACTATCATATTTATGACGGCTGCGGTGTCCTGGGGTCATGTGATACTCTTTTGCAACCTTCTGAAGAGCAAATGGGGAAGCCAGGTTCACTTAATGACTGTGTTACTAACTTAACAATTGCAGTGATTCACTTAACCATTGTGGCAAGAAAGGTCATACAACGGGGCAAAACTGACTTAACAAATGTTTCACTTAGCAACATAAATTTTAGGTTCAATTGTGGTTGTAACTCTACCTGTATTTTACAACTACCTGTATTTTACAATTACCTGTATTTTACAGCTTTTGGGGATCTTGTGAATTTCCACGAATCTTTTGGAGTGGGTGGCCCTATTGAATAAATTAAATTGAAGTTTGATCAGTTACTAATTTTCTTTCCATGCAGCAATACTGCAGTCAATTCACCCCACGTAACCTAGAGATAACAAGGACAAATTTAATTTAAGGAGAAAATTATTAGCCTCATCATCCCACATGTAAAATCTATACAACATAAATCCTCACTGAGGGCAATGGTCTATGCAGATGGAGACATGCCAATCCTTCATTTAATTAACCTGTCAATAATGCATAGAGATGCATATATTGATAGAAAATATTCCAGGACATCTTGGAAAACCATACTGTGGCTACCAGGCCCTGATTCTATGCACCCCAGAATTCTTAACCCAACCATTCAGTTTCCAAGATCACAAGCTTCAGTGAGCAGCAGATCTTGGTGAGAGTCCTGTCTGGAGCTTGGAGTTTTACCCAGAACCAAAAAAGGAGCAAGCACACAGAAGCAGCACCTCATCCCAATTAGTGCAGGAATGTTTGGAAAGAGGCAAAAGTTGTATGTTACTTTACTTTTAGACTTTAGTGTGATCTGAGTATTAAAAGGATAAGTATCAAAGGCCTGAGTATTAAAGACATATTCATGTGGCAACATCATCTTGCCAAGCCTAGAAGGGTGGAATTGACCCAGAAACAATAGTCTATTGTTGAGGAAGGTATGTGTTGCAATAAAGTATTTTGTACAGATCTGCTATAATATGCTATGGTGCATTCAGTCCTTTGGAGAGGATATAGAAAAAGGGTAGAAGAGGGCAAACAAGATGAGAAGGGGACCGGACACTGTCCTGCAAGGAAAAAGTAGAATGTTTAGGACTTTGACATGTAAAAAAATGGTATCTGAGTAGGGACCAGATTGAGATTTATAACATCATACATAGTTTGAGGGAAATGGGTAGGGAAAAGTGCTGCTTTTCTGTTATAGACTAGGACCAGGGGTCACCCAATAAAGCTGACCATATAAAATTTAAAACACGTACAAAGATTTATATAAAATAAGCTGAAGAACATATTGTTATAAGGTGCAATGGCTACTAGTTCCATGGTTTTAAAAAGGGATCTAATAAATTCAAGCAAGACAAGTCCATTGAAGGCAATTAGTCTTAAAGACAGCAAATATTAACTATTCCCTATTATTTTTGGGTTGGGGGCAACATAATTCTGAATTACAAGATAACTCACAGGAAGATGGGTAAACATTCTCCTCCTACAGTATTCGTTAACTTTCCAAATACGTCTAGTCACTGTAAGAAAGAAAATGCTGGCCATATGTGGTTTGATCCAGAAAGATTGTTTTCATGGAGTTCAGAGATCAGGGCTAAAGGAAAGGAACAAGGTAGTACCTTCCATTGATATTTTAGGTTACATAATTATTCTAATTATTCTAGTAGGGTCCACACATATCTCAATAAGCTGCACAAATATTCTATACATTTTCATATGCACTCTTCTAATGCGTGCACTTTTGCAAGTAACGGTCTCTATTGCATATGTTTTTATGCACTTTGCCATGTACACTTATCTGAGGTTGCTATATTTGATGGAACAACTGTAATGGAACTGAAAATTTCTGTCCTATCCCCAAGCTACAGAAACAAACTTAAATCAAAAAATGGAGCAGAGGTGTTTAAAAACACATCTATCTTTGGTATTAAACAAAGTAGCAGCTGTTCATACTTCAAGATAGTCTCTTTCATTCTCTTCCAGTTTGCAGATGTGCTGCATTTTTTGTGGCAGTGAAATGCTCTCCCCCAAAGCAACTCTGAATTGAATGTGCACTGGCACATAAAGAGAGCAAGAACTGGGCCAGCACCTCAGGGCAGCAGCTGGAGAAAGAAGCGTCTTTCTGCGCTGCTTGTGTTAATAGGCAGAAAACCTGAAACAGAAAGCTAAGCCTTCAGTCCCAGTGACATTTTACAGGTATAGCAAGACAGAGTATCATAAATTGCTTGCTGACTACCACTTAGTAGTAATCTGACATCTCTTAGCAAACAGAATTACTGTTCTGTGCAAACTAGAAAAGAGACAGAGGAAAACAATGAGTGACATTCAGCAGATCAATCTGTTTCAGTCCACTTTTGTATGTTCAGGCCCCACCCCTGGCTGACAACAAAGCCACAAGAGTCTCCTCCCCCCCCCCACATTTCTTGCAGCTACAGTCAACACGGACAGCTGGAAGCAAGAAGTGGACAACCAGCTAAATATGATTGGCAGCAGCTGCCAAAAAAAGTGATGCAATCCTCAGTTGTATTAAACAAGAGGGAGTTACAATCGAGATCAGAGGAAGTACATAATACCACTCTATAAAGCCGTTCGTAAGACCAACCTTAGAGCTACTACATCCAGTTTTGTTCACCACATTACAAAAAAAGATGTGAGACTCTAGAAAAAGTACAGAGAGGAGCAACAGCGATTGATTAGGGACTGGGAGGCTAAACATACAATGAACCAGTTGCAGGAACTGGCTTGGGCTAGTTCTAGTAAAGAGAAGCGACCAGGGGAGACATGGTACGCGTCTTCCACAATATTTGGGGGGGTCACCACAGAGAGGAAGGGGTCAAGCTTATTCTCCAAAGTGCCTGTTGCCAACAAGGAATAATGGATGGAAACTGAACAAGGAGAGATTAACCTGGAAATAAGAAGAAACTTTTGACAGTTGAGAACAACTCAACCAATGAACAGTTTGCCCTCGGAAGTTGTGGGAGCACCATCACTTGAGACTTTCAAGAAGAGATTGGACTGCCATTTGTCAGAAATGGTGTATTCCCTGCTTGGGCGGGGGGGTTGGACGAGATGACCTATAAGGTCCCTTCCAACTCTAATTATCTGATTATGTTTAAGGGCAGGTACTTCTCATTTACTTTAACATATGAATAAGATGAATTACTGCAGTGCCTTTGCCTTTAAAGAAGGCAGACATGAGGAGCCTTTCTTGGCAGCAGGAATTTGAAGTATGAGAGGAAATGCATCCAAAATCCAAGACCCATGGCTCCCATGGAATTGAAATTTGGCAAAGGTGTGGTTCTTTCAGTGCTGGTGCACTGGTGCAGTTATGTGATTATCATACAAGAAAGCCAGTGCAATCCTAGGTTGCCTCAACAGAGGGATAGAATGAAGATCACATGAAGTATTAGTACTGCTTTATTGTAGAATGTAGAACACTTTATTGGCCAAGTGTAATTGGGCACACAAGGAATTTGTCTTGGTGTAAATACTCTCAGTATACATAAAGAAAAGGTACGTTCATTAAGAATCAGGAATCATAACGTATAACACTTAATGATAGTCATAGGGTACAATCAACAATCAAATCATACTTGGAAACAGTCAAGTTGGAGGAGATGGGTGATAAGGAGTGATGAAAAGATTAACAGTAATAGTAGATTACTATTGAACAGTGTTGAGGAAATTATTTGTTTAGCAGAGTGATGGCTTTCAGGAAAAAAACTGTCCTTGTGTCCAGTTGTTCTGGTGTGCAGTGCTCTATAGTGTCATTTTGAGGGAAGGAGTTGAAACAGTTTATGTCCGGGATGTGAGGGGACTGTAAATATTTTCACAGCTCTCTTTTTGACTCGTGCAGTATACAGGTCCTCAATTGAAGGCAGGTTGGTAGTAATTGTTTTTTCTGCAATCCTAATTATCCTCTGAAGTCTGTAATAATAATAATAAGTCTGTAATAAAGCCTTAAGACCACATTTAGAATACTGTATCCGGTCTTGGTCACCATACTATAAAAAAGATATTGAGACTCTGGAAAGAATGCAGAAAAAGAGCAACAAAGATGATTAGGAGGCTAGAGGCTAAAACATATGAAGAACAGTTGCAGGAATTGGGCATTTCTAGTCCAATGAAAAGAAGGACTAAGGGGCAACATGATAGCAGTGTTCCAATGCTTGAGGGGCTGCCATAAAGAAGAGAGGGTCAACCTATTCTCCAAAGCTCTAGAAAGCAAGACAAGAAACAATGGATGGAAACTAATAAAGGAGCAAAACAACCTAGAACTAAGGAGAACTTTCCGAACAATGAGAACAATTAACCAGTGGAACGGCTTGCCTTCAGAAGTTGTGGTTGCTCCATCCCTGGAAGCTTTTAAGAAGAGCCTGGACAGCCACAGGTTTGGAATGGTACAGAGCAGGGATATCAAACTCATGTGGTCACAGTGGTATCACGTGACATATCGGGACTTTTTCCCCCTTTGCTAAACCAGGCTCGGGTGTGGCCAGCATGTGACGCATGGGCTGGGAGTTTGAATGCCCTGATATAGGGTCTCCTGTGTGATCAGGGGGTTGGACTAAGAACTTCACAGTCCCTTCCAACTCTGTTGTTTTGTTATTTCCAACACTCTCTGCCAGATTCTTCAAGGAAAATCAATAGGGAAGCTAGCAGGAAGTCAGAACTTGATCCCACTCCCACTGCTTTTTTGCCACGGTCATTCTGCTTCTCTGTTTAGATAAGGAAGTATCTGTAAATCATGACCCAATAGGTCACAGGTTGTCTAGTATTATAATGAAAAACTTTAATCCCTTTTACCATGCACTCTTTCATTTATTGTTTTTTAATTTCAAATTTTAACTTTTTTTTTGCAATCACAAATTCATCATTTGTACATAATTCAATATCAATTTCTGTTTTATTTTATTCTAATAAGTATTTTTTTAAACAGAATTACATCTGAATTATTAATACTTAGTTTAGTATTAAAATGTTGTTGCAGAACCTGGTCTCTTGTCTTCTTTCTGAGAAAGTGCACAAGAGGTATGTTTCTTAGCTTTGCATATCTTCTATTAATTGTGTACACTTTGTCCACTTCAGCATGCATGTTTTCTTCATCTCATTTCAAAAAAATTGTAAAGGATTAAACAGTCCATCAGGTTCCTCTGCTTTCAATCTTAGGCAGAATTCTTTTTCAATTCCAGTAGTGCCACATTGTTCAAAAGTTTTTCCTTCTCTCTATTATTATTTTTCATTTTTTCATTTTTTTTCATTATTTTGCTTAACATTTTTAATCTTCAAATGTTTAATTAATACTTTCTATTGTATTTGCAAATTTTTCCTCTGTTCTCCCTGGTTAGCAGATCTTAACAGATTCTGCCACCCATGCTGTCACTCATATTGTAACATTTTCATTTTTTCAAACATCATTTGTAAAATCTCTGTTTTGTTATTTGAACTGATATTTGTTAATAATTCTCTCCTCCCTTCTGTGATTTTTGTTGTTTTCCTGGTAGCAGCCATTTATTTTTTAAAATTTACAATTGAGAAAAGAGAATAATAAAAGAAAAGATCTTTCTTTGTTCTTAATTCTTTAGTCTCATGCGGCATTCAGTAGTTCTATGGTCATCATTGATCTTTCACAATTTCTCCTTATTTTCTAAACAAAATCACCCAATCTCTCTTCTTAGGAAATTTAAACAGTTTTCATTCTCTTTCAGAGACATGTTATTCCAATAACTCAAAACTACTTTAAAATAAAAAATATACCCAATTTTATATTTCAAACTTTGAATTAGGTTTTTTCTCTTAGTTGCTATTAAATCTTTATAATTATTTAGTTTTTACTTTAATCTTTCCCTGGATTGAACAATAACTCACCAGGTTAGCTGTCTTCTGCTCAGAAGATCTCTATAGCTTTGAAAGTAGTTGTAATCCAACATGCACTACGAAGGAAAACTGTAACTATAAGTCTTCCTTATGCCATCTGGTTTCATAAAACCTGTTTTCATTGTTTATATTATGCATATTTCATCTGTTAAAATAACTTAGAATAATCTGTATCAGGGGAATAGTACAGTTTTGTTCAGGTACCTTTGTCTTAAATCAAAAGATCCAATTGTTTGAACCACTGACAGTGCAATAAATCAAGTTTATAATAGCGGAATATACATAGTAGTAGGAGAGCTATAAGGCAATTATTTGTCTGTTTAAAGGATATTGTTTATAACATTGCACAATAAATCTATTTGTGATTTGACATGTTTACCTTGAATGGCATGGGAACATAAAATATATCCAAATTTAGAGATTATCCATTTAGCTGAACTTAAAATAATAGGCCATTGAGAGAACACTAAAGAATATGGAACCAGTTTTCATCGTACAGCATAGTATATAGCATTTGAAGAATTGCCAGCAGTTTTGTTTCCTGACAGCCTAAGAGAAGCTTATTTGCTGTGTGTTGCTTGTATACAACAGCTGGATGTTGATGCTCTTTAATCAGCTTCAACATTTTATTCCCCTGGACTGTTAACATTAAGGTCTTTCCCATATGTGAACTCAATGCTGAGGCAAGTTCAGTTCCCTGCCCCGGTGTCCCGGCAATACTGTAACCAGAGGGCTTGGGATTTTAAAAGTGAACCAATTAACTATAAACTAAGACATTTTTTTATTCCACAGAAAATGTTATGAAATGTCAGTGAGGAATGAATGAGGGCAAGGTCCAAATTGGCTGTCATTTTTAAGCCCCCCCATTGGCTGGCTGTAGGGAAGCCCGATAGGGGAGGGAACTAGTGGGGTCACTTGCCTGGAACTCTGTTCTGGGTGATTGAGGGACAAGGCTAGCAGCATCGGTCATAGAAAAAATACAGGATATTCTCCAGGATTCAAGAAATCCAAACATGGCTTTGAAGGAGAAATACATACCTCTATATTTTAATGCTGTTCCCTTTCAGGATAAGCAACATAACGCTGCGTGAGGAAAAGGAGAATGAAATAGCAAGCAAAAAAAACCAACCAACCAACCAATAAATACATAAAGTAAGAAAAAGTAAATTTTTATACGGCTTTTTGTTCCTGAAACATGTTGGAAGATGAAAATAACTCCCTGTTTCATTTCCAGGGCCACAAAACCTATCAACATTGAGCAGGAATTTTATCTATGGCAAGTAGAAAACCAAAAGCCTACATACAGGAGTGGGACTGATTGGACTCAGGCGGCTAAATGACCCCTATTCAATTTCATGCTGCCAGGGAGGGGAATGCGGGAATATTTGGGTGCCCAGCTATCATCAGCCTCCCCCAAGTTCCAAGAGGAATTAAGCTTGCCCTGTCTTTGGGATGAAGTCTTTTCTCTGAGGATTCAATGGCTTCTTTGCCAGCCTGACTGCCTCTCCCTCCAACACTTTTTTAAGGTATTAAGATCACTTTTTGATGCATTTCTCTGAGGATTATTACATGGATGAAGCAAAAGACATTTTTCCATGCTTACAGTTTATGTGTTTTAAACTCAGCTCTGCTGAGTTTTGAGCAAACCCTGGGTCCTTAACACAGGTTGTGCATGAGTCCGTAGCTGATATTTTTTTCCAGAACTCTTGGTGCTCTGCTCACAAGTTTCTGCAGGTTCTTTCCAGATCTTGCAGTTCTGAGGAGCACAGTTGGGCAACCTCTGGCTTTTCCTTATCCAGAGAAGTTCTCCAAGTCTGGGCTCACTGGCTGGCCCCAATCTCCATTTTAGTGTTGTCCCTGCTCCTCAGAGATGTATTAGTTCACCATTTACTCCAAGCCTCTTGGTTCTGGTTTAAATTGGGGTAGTGCAGGGGAAGGTCTAAATGGGCTCTTCCATTCTGCCACTTGGTTTCATTCCCGAAACCCTCCGTTGCTGCCTTGACCCCATTGCCAGCCTTGCAATGCTGATCCTCTCCATGATTCGGGCAGGCTATCAAATTGAAACAGTAACATTGTGTAACAGAATGCAGGAGTGACAAACAATTCTGAGGAAAGGGGAGAAGAGATGTTGCCCAGGAAATAATCAGTCAAGAGGGGCAGGAGCCCACAGTTGCATAATCGTCAGAGAAAGGAAACTAAGAAAGCACCTACCCTAATGGAGCAAACAGCTAAAATGGAAGGCGGGAAGTTTGTTCTTTCAAACTTGCAAAATTCTATTAATGTAACCGTACAATGTAGATTTAGCTCATCTAGTCATGTTTCCTGTCTAGTTTTACCTGGGAGAACTAACACATTGTCATTCAACCAATACCTACCTTCCCTCTGCAGGAAACTGTAAAATAGAGCCAGAAGGCTACAAAATTGCCCCCGTTGCTCAATATAAACACCATAATGCAATTGTGGTGATGGGACTCTTATGCTTCGTCAGCAAAGGGCGGGGAATGCTGGGAGAGCTTCTTCTGCTAAGAGCAGAGCTTTAATTTTGGTGAGTTGCTAAAAGAGAAGAAAGGCATTTAATTTTGGTGAGTTCTGACATCTGTGTTTGAAATGCAGAAGGCTTTCTTCACTGGATCCTGGTGCTTCTATATAGGCTTCTATAAGCTTCCTCCTCCTCCAGGGCAGGCTGCTCTTTCGCACTGCCAGAAACCACTTTCTTTCCAGTCCCCAGTGCGGCAGTTGCGCCATCTGCTGGAAATGCTTTCCTTTCACGAAGAATTAGTTATGGGAAATACCACCTCAACCTTCCATTGTCAGAAATCACAATTAAAAAAAAGGGTTAACATTTCCTGATCATTTCCTAATCTAGAGATTCTTTATTCCCCGTCCCCATGCCTTCAACTTTCTTTCTCAAACTGAAGGACAATAATAGAGCATTGTACCGTCGTTACGCTAGCCCAGGGACACAGGTAGTCCTTGGCAATTTGTTTGGTGACCGTTCAAAGTTAAGACAGTGAAAAGTGACTTATGACCACTTTTCATATTTATGACCACTGCAGCATCCCCGTGGTCATGTAAATCAGGGGTCTCCAACTTTGGCAACTTTAGGACTTGTAGACTTCAACTCCAGAACTCCACAAGTTGAAGTCCACAAGTCTTAAAGTTGCCAAGGTTGGAGACCCCTGATGTAAATTACATTTGGAGGCTGGGCGACTGGTTCATATTTCTGACAGTTGCAGTGTCCAAGGGTCATGTGATCACATTTTGCGATCTTCTGGCAAGCAATGTGGAATAAAAATTCATTTAACAACTGTGTTACTAACTTAAGAGCTGCTATGATTCACTTAACAAATATGGCAAGAAAACTCGTAAAATGGGGCAAAACCTCACTTAACAAAATTTTCACTTAGTGATAAAAAATTTGGGCTCAATAGTGGTCGTAAATTGAGGACTACCTGTATAATAACTCTTCTTTTCACTTAAGTCCAGGAACATGTTAGTGGGATTTAATGGAGATAGTAGCAGCACTCGTGGGCAGGAGAAATTCGATCTAATCTACCTCATTACATTGTCTTGAAGGGATGGGGGAGAAGCATTTGAGGAAAGCCACCTTGGTAATTACAATAAACCTCTAAAACAGGGGTCCCCACACTTGGCAACTTTAAGACTTGTAGACTTCATCTCCCAGAATTTTCCAGCTAGCGTAGCTGCCTGGAGAATTCTGGGAGTTGAAGTCTACAAGTCTTAAAGTTGCCAAGTTTGGAGACCTCCGCTCTAAAATTTTACAATATTGTGAATGTACTTATTTGAGAGATTACCTAGTCACCTTTATTGTCTGAAGAAGTATCAACTTAGAATAAGTTTGAATATGTAATTTTATTTTTGTCCAGAATTACAATTGTTCATGAATGCGATCATTAAAAAATATTTTTCCAGAACTGCCAAAAAGAAGTGATTCATCTGGAACGGCAATTTTACAAGATCTGAAGGTACGCGCCACAGCAGCTTATTATATTTTTCTATACCAAATCACTCATTGCTAAGATAGTCTTCTTCTTCAGAAGAAGATAACCTCTTAAAAAGAAAACAAGTATGAAATGATTCCCTCATGCTTTTTCTTCTCACCTGGATGGTATCGTTCCAAATGAGTGTTTAATTTTTCAGCTACTAAGGCTATTACTTACATATGCATACAAAACGAAATACATAAACAACATTTATTAATCTTCCAGAACAGTTTATTTTTCCATTAAAATGAGGCACTCACGGCCCAAAAACTTAAAGTAACATTTAAAAGGAATTAAGTCTCCCTCTGAAAACTAGTTAAAGTCTGGATTACAAAGCAGCTCAGCCTGCTGCTTTAGGAGACATTCTAGGCATTGTTTCTCACAGGGGCCATTGCCAGTTTTACTGAGGTTGTTCCATTAGGAATGTCCACACTTGGCCACAGCACTTTCAAACTAGGGATCTCTGCATTTTGGAGCACCCCTCATTGTAACCACTGCCAGGGTTGCTTGGTCCTGGCAAGCTCACTTTCTTAGCCTCTCAGCACGTTTTACAGATGCTGCAGCTTTTCCTTTGGCCAAGGAACTCTCTTGGAGGTGGTCTCCTCCTGGCTCTGAACTCATAGCTTCATGAGACGAAAAATGTGATCTCTGCGCCTCCGTTCCCCTGCCCAGGTCTTGCTTTTAACATGGAACTTGACCATCTCTGCCTTGAAATCCTGGTGATCCATGGGACAGTAACTCTGTGGTTCACATAGCTCCTATCAGAAAAGGAGATCAACGATGATATAAAGGTAAAGGTTCCCCTCGCACATGCGTGCTAGTCGTTTCTGGCTCGAGGGGGCGGTGCTCATCTCCCTTACAAACCCAAAGAGCCAGTGCTATCTGAAGCCGTCTCTGTGGTCATGTGGCTGGCATGACTAAATGGTGAAGGCGCACGGAACGCTGTTACCTTCCCACCAAAGTGGTCCTTATTTTTCTACTTGCATTTTTACATGCTTTCAAACTGCTAGGTTGGCAGAAGCTGGGANTACTTGCATTTTTACATGCTTTCAAACTGCTAGGTTGGCAGAAGCTGGGACAAGTAACGGGAGCTCACTCTGTTACGCGGTGCTAGGGATTTGAACTGCTGAACTGCCGACCTTTCTGATCGACAAGCTCAGGGTCTTAGCCACTGAGCCACCATGCCCTCTTTAATGATATATATTTGCATAATTTAAACCCTACAATTTAGTTAATCACAACAATTAGTCACAAAAATAACAACATACAACTTCAAAAAAAGAGAATCAGTATATTATGGCTCTTTGATTCATAGGGAGAAACAAGTAAAATCTTGTAATTTGTTTCCACTGAACGTTTAGAAAACAGGAAAGATACTAATGGGATAAGAGGCATGTTGCTTTTCCATTTATTTAGTCATCTATGGGATTTATAAGCTGTTCCACTGTATTGCGACTCTGGATGCCTTACAGAGTGCAAAAATAAAATTCCAGTGTCATTCTTCGATGCCATTCCTTCCCAAATCTGGATCTAGATGTTCCAAACCAAACACAAGTAATATGTGAAATCTTCCTTCGATTTCTCAAAGTGCCTCACTTTGGGTACATAGTTCCAAGCACTTTCTTTTTCTTTATCTTGCATCAACTACCCTGTGTGGATACATTTGAAAGCATGCGATTTGCCCTATAAATTTCATGGCTTTGGGAATCTGAACCTGGGTCTCTGCTTTCTAATCCAGCACTTTTACCTCTCATAGTGCATGTGAAAAGGATATTTAGTTGTTTTATAATTGTATTCTTTTTTCTGGTAAAACAAAATGCAAATTTTTTCTGTTCTTAAAGATTCTTTAAGCATAAGATTGCCACACACTTTTCCGAATAGTGTCCTCTTAACTGAGGGTAAATTTGAACATAATCCAGAAAGGGACAGTATCAAGTAAATTTTTGCCCAATAATCTGCCTATAGCTTCACTCTGGGAAATGCAGAGTTCTGGATTAGACCAAGGCATGTATTGTCCATGGGGCTGCCTCTGAAAACAACTTGTAGACTTCTGTTTATACAAAATACCACATCTTTTGTCAAACAGAATATTTTTCTCATTTTAAAAGAACTTGACTCATTTCAAAGTGCTGATTTCAGTCTCTACAGCACTCTGTAGCTTGAATCAAAAAAGGCAGCACTATGCAGAAATCTAAATGTTAATATAAGTGATGGAAACCTTTCTATGATGTATCTTTTCCAGAAGCAAATAGAGATTAAGACCTTACCTGAAATGGAATATCCAGAAATTTTCCTGGTGCTAATTAATTAAAAGCATTAGATTAAATTGGATTGAATTTTCATACAAATAATACCTAATTCTTAACTGCTTCTTTACTAGCCATATTTTCATTTTTATTACCGTACTATATTGTTCAAGGGTTCTTTATTAATGTTTCTTAGTTTAAAATCAATCTAGGTAAAAAGATATGGAATACTGAAAGAAGATATTATCTTTGCTCTTGTTGGAATCATCATCATCTGACAGATAAAATGCATTTCTACAATATATAACAATAGTCTTTGTCTCATTGTTACCTTGTTTTCTAGAAAGAACTCCTTGTAACCACCTTGGAGGACATAAAGTTCAGGATAGTGCAGGGCAGGATATTCATTCATGGTTCGGTCTTCCTCTCTCAGGTAACGGCACCTTCACAGCAAGGCAACTGGTTATCCTGCCTATCTAGGGACTTCACCTGTTTTCCTTTTCCAAAAAAGTCCCCTCCACTCCCACAGCCCACTGTGGTCCACACTCACATCTTGGGACCCCTTTCAGAAGAAAATTCACAATGGAATACAAGGATGAGGCGCTTCTGAGGTGATGATGGAAGCAGAGGTTTCCTCAGGAAAAGTTCAAATAAATCATCTTGTCTGTGAATATTCAAGGCCCCCTGTAAAAAGAAACAAAATATGGGTCTCTGCTATAAGTAGGCCACAGACTGTGCCAGGTAGGGATGGCTGGGGTTTCTACTTCAACATAACTGAAGGCCACCAGACCAGGAAGGCTGCTATTAAGACATTCCTCAAGCATGTTACACATGTGAGTTCCTTTGCAGAACACGATTCATCCAGAATATGATTCTCTCACCTTGATGTGACCCCCATGATATTCATAGGGATAGCGGCAGTCAATAATGTAGAACTTCTCTATAAGGCTTTGAAATTGATTGTGGAGCACCGCAACCATCTGTAACAAGAGAAGAATGGCACCCACACTGACGTAATCTTCATCTCTTAAGTTTTACTTAGCTCACAGAGTTATTATGAAGACAAAGAATAAATGCTCTCCCAAGCATTTTGGCTGGAGAGTTGAATAAACATGGAGACTATGGTGTAGCTAAAATCCCTTAGATACTCCATAGAAGAATGTTAAGGACAGAGAAGCTTGCTTGCTTGTAGTTACCGTATATACTCGCATATAAGCCGACTTTAGAACACTTTTTTTTTTCCCCCAAATTTGGGGGTCGGCTTATACGCGGGAATAAAATCTGCGCCTGCCCGACTTCGTTGCATGAGAGCCAGACTTCTCATCGCCTTCGCCGGGCAGCGGCTTCGCCGATGAGAGCCCAAGGACTCTCATTCACGCAAAGCCGCTTGCCCGCGAAGGCGAGTGAGAGTCTGTGGCTCTCATGTGGCCGCGAAGTCCGCTGCCCTGAAGACGATGAGATTGGCTCTCATCGCGCGAAGTCGGCAGCCGGACTTATTCGCGTATCAGCCGACCCCCAAATTTGGGCAAAAAAAAAAAGCATTCACCATGGTATTTGGGGGTCGGCTTATATGCGAGTTTTTTCAAAAATCCTCATTTTGGGGCAGTTTTTAAAGGGTCGGCTTATATACGAGATCGGCTTATATGCGAGTATATACGGTAGGTACTAACTACAGCAAGATCCTTTCAGCTATCTTCTGAAACTTTTACAGAACCAAGTGACCCTAATGAAAAGGAGGTACAGCTAGAATTCAGCTGACCTGTGAAAACATATTTGCAAAATCAAAATGAAAAGAGAAAGTCAGAAATATGAACAGGTATGATTGCTTACAGTATCTGCAGTGATATATCTCAGATCTGAATGCCTTCCTGTGATTGTTGGCAATGCATAGACCTAGAGAAACACAATCACATTTAATGTTTAACATTTCTACAATTTAAAAGATCCTCTAGCTTCTTCAAGCCTTAGCTAGATAAACCCAAACATCAGCAAAGTAATTCTGAATGCAACTGCTGGGAAATAAGATGCACCGGATTCAGGAGAAAATGCCCTGAAGTAAATTTGCAAACATTTCATCTACATGTATATTAAGATAATAATAAATATACATCATAATTCCCTATTCAAAATGTCCTATGTGTTTTGAAAACAGGATAATTGTTTGGTCCATATCCTAAGATTGTTTTTTTCTGAGCTATTTCAGGCACTGTTGAAAATTGCACTGTGGAAGATTATTGCCTGAAAAGTTTTGATCTGAAAATTCATTTACTATCACTTCTTACCCTCCCATTTTGTTCTTACGTATTTACTTTGTTCTTACATATGTAATGTCAATGAACATTTGGTATCCTCCCTTGTGGGAGTTTGCTGAATAGTGGGTTTTTCCTGGTTTGTCTAATTTTTCAAAGCCAAATAAAGATAGTTCACTGTGAATAGTATCATGGTGGAGATTATTGCAAGTTGCTCAAGACTGCACTGTAATAACACCACCACAATATACTATGGTATTCATATTAGTCAAATAATCAGGATCACAAAATGGCAATAGCAGGATGTGACAAGGGTAAAAAAGCAGCATGGAGTGCATTTGTTACAAATACGTTTGAAGAAACAAACTTATTATGTAAAAGTATAGGGGGGGTTGCCCATAGTTTCTGATTATTATTGTACCAGTTCATGCAACTTCTATATCTGGATGACTATTTATGTATTGGTATTAGAGATATTGCTTTGCTCAAATTTAATATCAGTGATGCTCTATTTTTCTAGGTAGGCAAGCTCATCCAGGCAGATTTAGAATTTGTTTGCAATCACTTTTCACTATTTTGCTCTTGTAACTGTTGTTTTAAACTGAATGCAGGTTATGTAATAACTAATAACATTACAGACTCCATTTTCTATAGTTATTCTAATGCTTCTTTTCAGAAATAAACTCTAGATATATTAAGAACATTAAGATTCATTGGATCTGAGAAAAATTAATGTGCACTTTTAGTTGAGTACTAAAAAAAATCAAAATATAAATCTATTAATGGCATTCTGGCAGCTATCTGAAGCTGGCATCACACTAACTACTACAGAGTAGTGTTAACCTTAAGAACTGTTTGAGAATGGAAAGAGGGGGTCACATGAAACTCCTAACCCTAACCCTACAATAAAACATGCTCAAAAGTTAGAAGAATATTTCAGGTTGATTTAATGTCCATTTCAGAGTCCTCTGGTAATCTGTGAAAATGGCCAACCACGTATGAGTCTTACATCACACCGTTAATTAAGGCCCGGTCCCACTGGCCAACGGATGCAAAACATATGCATAAAGGACACAGCGGACGAGCAAAATATCATTTTTGCGAATGTCTGGGTGGCTCCATCCGTTGTCATCCGCTCCAAAAAGTGGTGAAAATTTGCATAAACAGAACAGAAAAGAACAGACGTCGGTAATATGTAGCGGGGATGTTAAACAGATGTTCATAGGAAGCCTAGCAGATGAAAGCGGATGACACCTCCGAAGGGGTTCTGGGGGAGAATTTTGAAGTGGACACATAGCGGAAGGGGCGGATGCATCACGGACGCCTATAGGAAACCAAGGGGATGCCGCGCGGATGTATATCGGATACAAACCGTTCACTGTGCATCCTTTCTGTTTCCGTGCTACTAACGATGTATAGATGTTCCGTGTACCTTTTGTTTCCTCCCTTTTTCCGTTTTCAGCTGCAGCGGATGTGAGTTGCGAGGATGCCCAGAGGATGCAGAGAGGATACAGTGGACATTTAACGGATGATAAACAGACATAGAACACTTGTTGCTCGTATGTCGCAGATTTACATCGTACACGGCGGAAAGTTCATCCATTCACAAAGTTTTGTGAAGCTCAAAACTTCTTGCGCGGATGAGCATATGAAACATGTATGCAATGAGTACACAACGGATGCATAGTGTTTTCCAATGGATGGCAAGCTTTTTTTAACGTTTTACATCCTCTTTGCATCCATAAGTGCAGTGGGACAGGGCCTTTACAGAAGGGACTTTTCATTTGAGCTTGATGGATTAGAATCATGTCCATCTGAATTTCTAAAAGAGAAGTAGCATCTTTATGCTCGTGTGTGCTGCTACTCATACAATTCTTAACTGGAGGTGTTAATCATCCAGCTGTAGCACATGACAAACAACTCTTCTAATCTGTTACCTACCAAATGGTAGGTCTTGTCTGCCAACATATAATCAAATTTCCCATACTGATAAACTTTTCATCAGTGCTTCGACTGAACGGTAGAGAACAACTGTTTCAGAATTGTTCAATTATTAGGAGGAAGGTTTGGGATAGCATAACATAGACAAAGTCAACATTCTTCTTCCTTCCCACCCCAAAAAAGAATCAGAGAAAGAAGGCACCTACGTTAGAGAAATCACCAATTAACTGACTGAAGCCTTGGTCTTGATCAAGGGCTCTGATGATCTCGATGTCAGAAAGGGAGGCTGTTTTCTTCAAAAGCATAACCTATAAACAAGCAGGCAATCCATCAATACGTATGCAGACAAATAACTGTGAGGATCAGTCTTTTGTGCATGAGAAAACTTGAGATAATAAAGTTAAATATATAGTTAATAACATAGTTAAATATTTCTACAAAAAATACAAAGATCTGTGTCAAAGCGGGAGAACTGAAATATTTAATACTAGATGAAAGCTTGGATACAAGCGTAATGAAACCTTTGATGTTCACTGACTGATTCAACTGTCAGTCTGAGCAAAACCACTGAATTTAAACCATAAGTGTAAATAGAACTAAGATCAAAAACAGTCCCAATAAATGCAGGAGGATCCCTGTGCAATTTATGAACATGTTAGAAATTATATGAGTGACAAGGAAACTTCAGTTGAAAAAAAATTCTTAACCAAATAAAAACAAAATACATGATGAAAATACAAATGTAAATGTTACAAAACAGACCATGAAGAACTTAATGATAAAAAGATGTAAACCATTCATTTTAAGGCAGAGATTGGGGGTAAGTGGACAATTATCCTAATGACAAGAGTTACAAGGAAGAATTCTTTAAGGACCAGTGTTGGGATTGGTGCCTTTTAAATACAAAATTATTTGGGATGCTAAATTAAAAATAAAGACACAGAGAGAGAGAGAGAGAGAGAGAGAGAGAGAGAGAGAGAGAGAGAGAGAGAGAGAGAGAGAGAGAGAGAGA
>BHFT01034230.1:0-18986 GCA_004320025.1 Laticauda laticaudata
GAAGGCCAAATCCTCCTTTTTTCTTGGCATCCTATAATAATTTATATTTCACTCTGGGTTTTTTCCTCTGCCATATAAATGTAGACATACATTTGTTTAATTCTACAAAAGAAAATTCTTTTCCAACTTGACTGGCATTGTCTGAAACAAGAACAATTTTGGCAAAATATTCATTTTTACTATCAAAATACGTCCAAATAGCAATAACTGCAATTTGACCCAATTATCTAAATCATTAACTATTTGCATTATTAACTTATCATAGTTATCTTTTTTAATTGACAAACATCTAGCAGTCAACCAGATCACTAGGTATTTTACTTTATTTACCACCTGCATACCTAATTTATTTGCTAGTTCGTCCTTCTGCTCCTTTGTAAGTTTTTTGTAAACACTTTTGTTTTTTTCTTTGTTATATTTTAAACCTGCCACCTTTCCTTATTCTTCTATTTCTCTTAGTTGCATAGGGCTTGCTTCTAAGGGTTGTTCTAATATAAATGCCATATCACTGGTGAATGCCTGGAGTTTATATTCCTCTTTTTTTAATTTTTAGTCCTCTAATCTCGTGGTTTTGCCTAATTTGTACTAAAAGAGTCTCTTCTGACAATATATACAAGAGAGGAGCCAGTGTTGTGTGACTTTCTTTTGATGCAATCAGTTCAGTAGTCAATGTATTGGTCCTTTTCTCCATTGTCTAGATGGTTTTTGAGTTCTGCACGGAGTTCACGGGAGCAGATTCTTTGCAGTATGGATAAGTCTGGTCTTGAGAGAATTTTTTTGTGGTTGGAATTGGTTTTTGCAATGGTGTTTATTGTATGAATGAATATGTGTTTGCTGGACTTATTTTTAAATACAACTTCCAGATTGATAGAGATTCAAGAGTCCATTATATGAACAGCCAGTTACAAGCTCCCTCTTAGAAGATATTTACCTCTTTTCTGTGTTTTAGGAAGACTGTTAGAGAATCAAAAGGTTTATACATATTTGCATATATTTGTGGACATTAGATCCTACACTGAAAGCAATTTGGTGCTGGAATTCTTGAACTTCATCTCCTCTATCTCAATAAAACTTGCCAAAGGCAGCTTCATGAGGCTCAAATATCAATACCAAACAGCTTGATATATGTTTTACTCAAACAAATGTTTGATTTAGCATAGTGATCTGAACTATGCTAGGAGGTGGATCTGGGGAGGTGGAATTAAATGAGTCATCAGCCTAAAGGCATTACATTCCCACAAAGTATTTAAATCCAATCTCTCTTGAATTCTGTTGGCTCTTATCTGGTGCCATTTTAGCATTGAACTTTAGTCGATCAATTCTTCTGTATAAGCTTGAGCAATAAATCTTTTGAACTGCAACTTAAGGTATGGTCCTGATTCTTTGCATCTGACAAACCACATCATATATCAAGACTATGGTAAGACACTCAATCAGAAACTTGTTCCAGTGTAACCTAGCCCAATAGGTTTGAAAAACAAACCAAGCCATTTCAGATTCAGTAAAGACTTAAACTGGGCATAGCTTGTCTCGTGAAGAGAAGGGCCAGGGACATGATAGCAGTGTTCCAATATTTGAGGAGCTGCTACAGAGAGGAGGGGGTCAAGCTGTTTTCCAAGGTACCCAAAGGCCAGATAGGGAACAATGGATGAAAACTGATCAAGAAGAGATTCAACCTAGAAATAAGGAGGAGTGAGAATGGTTAACCAATGAAACAGAAGTTGCCTTCAGAAGTCGTGGGAGCTTCATCACTGGGGGCTTTCAAGAAGAGACTGGACTGCCATCTGTCAGAAATGGTGTAGGGTCTCCTGCTTGGGGGGGGTGGATTAGATGACCTACAAGGTCCTTTCCAACTCTCTTAATCTGTTAAATCCAAGCCCATCATGTCAAGGTTACAGATTCTTAAAGCCATGCAGATTTCTTTAGAGACATCTGAATTAATAAATGAATGAAATGCAAAACTGCCACTTTGTTTTGCTACTTTCCAGCTTGGAATTTCATTTTATTTTTTAAAAGTGTTAGAAAAATCAGTAACAAATTAATAACCCAACCAGCCGGGTGGACACTATAAATCCCACATTTGTCTATTCTCTTCTCCAACCAGATCGGGAAAGATTTTTCCTTGACCTATCAAAATTCATGAGGCTTTACCTTGCTATGAATCTCATTCCACCAGGTTTTAAACTGTACTTGGTAGATGTGTAAATGCCACACTGTCTCTAAAAAGTGTCAAAATACACCCCTGGTTCTACCTGCTCTCCAAAACACCAGAGGGGTCAACCAAGAAAAGGAAGAGGGGTATAATTTCAGAATGAGTTTCCTATAGACGCAAGCTGCAACTCCGCTAACCAGAGGCTTCTGTGTCTAATCCATCATGCGTGATACAGATCTCTTATCCAGAAAAGTTGTCGATAAGAATATAATTTAGAGTTAATTAGACAAATATTGTACATTAAACAGCCATTGATTGCTAAAGCAGAGGGAAAAACAAGACACGCTGTTCTGCTCTGTGATAGGCAATGGACATGCCATATTATATCAGGAATGAGGCTGGCAAATTTCTTTTGCTGTTGCTAATCATCAGCTGGTAATTAGCATCCAATAACTTGCAACTTTGGTTTATCATTATAGATTTAAGAAGGCAGTAATTGTACTGTATGCTAATTAAATACCAATTGATTATTTAAGGGCTATATAGTGCTAACAACTGTGTAACAGACATACAGAGTTGTTAAACTGTAATAACTGCCAAATAGTTCCTCTCCTCCAATCCACTCACCCCCTACCTTCCTTTAACACAATGAACCCTCTATTCTGGCAGAGAAACCTTTACATCTGCCTCTACTTCCAGTTCATTCAATCAATGCTTGGCCCATATTGAGCCTGTTTATAATATTGACCACTTAACACATTGTAAATTGACGGTTTCTTCTTCGGCATGTAGCAGGCCGCATATTATTAGAGCGTTAGCTATTTTGCCGCTGTTCTGAGACAATAGCGTGCAAGACCAGAACTTAAGACAAGAAACAGGAGAGATCAGGAAACCAAGAGTTGATGTCCATGGTAGGTGGCCTTGGCTGATTTTTTAAGTTAAGCAGAGATGGATCCAGTTAATATTTGGATGGGAGCCCACCAGAAGACCCCACAGGGGTATAACCTAGATTAGCAAGTTTAAAAAAACCATTCCAAAGGAAGATGTTGTTGCCAAGATAATAACAATGGCTGCAATATCAGAAAGACTTGCTGAGTTATCCCAAGGCAATTTCTTTTTCTGTTCCTCACCCCAGAGGTGGTATTAAGCAGGTTCTGACCAGTTCTGGAGAACTGGTAGTGGAAATTTTGAGTAATTCAGACAACCGGCCAATACCACCTCGGACTGGCCTCATCAACCCTATGTATTCTCTGCCTCCCAAGTCCCAGCTGATCGGCTGGGTCTTCTTTGGTTGCCCTGCATGGAAGAACAGAACTGGAAAGCAATTCTAACCACTGTGCCACCAGGGATGGGCAGATACCCCCCAAAAGTGGTGGGCTTACAGACTTGAACCAGCATCAGCAGCATATTCAGGATCTATTTGGATCCCTGAAAGAACCTTGTGAATTTCAAACCCACCTAGGCTTTGTTCTAATCTGAATCAGTGAGCCAGCTGCTGAATTTTGTGAATATATTCTCCCTAAGAAGTTCAAGTTTGTTTGGTTGCTTCAAATCGCTGCAGAATACTCTGTCTTTCCCTAGTTTGCTCAAGATTCCTGATGGCATGAGCTTAAGTCTGAAGTGTGTCAGCATTCCAAGTAATGCACCCATAGAAAGCAGAATTCCAAGGCAGGGAATTCCTCAAAGAACAATTTATTGGATGAATCATATTGGCACAATTGGTGAAAGTCAACTCTGAAAGTTCCCACGACTTTCACCAAATTAAAAAGTAAGTTTTCCCTTTCCCCAAGTCACTGGTCCAATTCAGGTGCTGATCGATTGCTTGGTTACTTCACTCTTCCTCTGGCCATCCACCTGTGAGAATGTCCTTGGTTCCCACAGGGAAACTTTATTGTTTCCGCGACAAAACCCCACATAACTATTTCCTCCCTCCCACCATTGTGTGGCAGCCCTGAAGCCTCCAAGATGGCCTCAGGCAGGTTCATTTCAGGCTTGACAAAGTGATTTACTGCTAAATAGTAAACAAAGGGAAATCAATATATGTCAAATGATGTTAGGGAAGACAACTGAGGCATGTCAAGTTCATACCAATAAATGCCTCTTTGAGTCAGGTTTCCACCCCTGTTTCAAATGTACATCGGTATCCAACTCCAAGATGAATGAAATCCTTCTTACCTTAAGAACATATCTGCCACAGAAAGTTGCTATATTTTTCAGGGCAGAAAAGCCATCTTTGGAATGGAATTTACTCCTGTCCCAAGTAATCCAACTATTGGCCAACAGAATGGGCCAAGAATCCAATCGGTGTCCTCAATCTTAGCTCAAGCCAGTATAAATTTGCACTGATTCTATATACCGTTGTCTTTCTGACTCACTCACTTGGCTGAGAATTCATATTTATTTGGCCTGGACTGAATGACAGTGGCCCTTTTCTTCATCTGATCCAGGAGTGTCCAATCTTATCAACTTTTAAGATGTGTGAACTTTAACTCCCAGAATTCCCTGGCTGGCTGAGGAACTCTGGGGGGATGTGAAGTCCATGTGTTTTAAAGTTACCAAGGTTGGCAAATACTGATCTAACCCAACTTTCTAGCTGTTTTTTTCTTGTGAGAATTAGAATCCACCATTCGGTGTCACCATTGGATAGCATTGCCTGGCCAACTCCAGATAAAGTTTATTTGAACCTTCGTCCAATTTTATACATCATCCAACAATGATCAGGATGGCATAGAAAAGTGAACATTTGCCTCTAATGTGTTTTGGGAAAGAGAAAGATAAGAAACAGATGGTTTGATTGCCAAAACACCATCTTTCTCTTAATAATTAGCATTATAGCCCTGTAAGGTAAGTTGATTTATCCCACACTGCAGATGGTCACACTGAGATTGGCGTGTAACAATCTCCCCATGGCTACTTAATCCATTCATTAATGTTGACTTCACAGTTCCCTTTATATTATTCCTGCTCTAGGATAATAGTTTCCTGCAAGTAAACAATACATGATCCCACGAACAGATACACAAACAATCCTAAACAAGTCTACAAACTTTCCTAGAATATCTACCTGCTTGTTGTAGGTAGAGAAACAAAGAGAAACATCAAGAGAAGCCAGCCACAGGAGATGCCACATCAAATCAAGGATTCTCAGAGTATGTGAAACTTGTTCTAGAAATGGAGCACAACTGCATTTAAGGCCTCTGGTGGATCTCAATTGGGAGCCTGTCATTTGGTGTCAGGATAAGTTTTCAGGCAGGATCTGGGGCTTAAGACTCTAGTGTTTGAGCTGTGGTTCAACGTTGATGTCTACAGAAACTGAATGTGCTAAAATATGAGATTAAAAAAAATCTCATTTCATTCCCTCTCTGCTTTTGGACTAAGTGTTGTGTGATTTCTTTGATTTTGCGTGATTTCTTTGACATGTTAGTTTAAGGGATGGGTGTTGTTGTTTGGATTTTACTTGTTTGCATTTTGCACAGTGGAAGGAGAGAAGGCACGGGGTAGCAGAAGAACTGTACAAGAGCTCAGTACAGTAGGACACAACTAGCAAAGTCAATTAGAAAAACCATTACTACCCTGTAATCCCCTTAATTTGAGGTAGAATCAGGGCAACTGGATGAAATTGAGAGTTTACTGGGCAGATGCCCTTCCTGATGCCACATAGAGTTCATAACAGATTTTTTTTTTCTTTGCACCCTAAGACAGAAACATCTGCTGCTACCGAGGATTAAACTCTCAATCTTGCAGATGGGAGGCGAAAACCACTAGGTCACCACACCCCACAACTGGTAGAGTCAATAATGCTGCAATAATATTGCTGTCTTTAATTCTCCATTTCTCCCAGAAAATACCAGCTTTAGATCTGCAAGAAGGTGGGCCAGCTTCTTCTACTGCACCACTTCAATAGCAGACTGTGAGCTAAGCTACACATTACACAAGAGTACCAAAGTATGCTCCAGTCTAGATGAGATGGGGTACATGACTATTCCCCATGATGACAAAGCACTTATGTTGTGTGATCATGGCTATTTCATTGCAAGCAAATATGATTTAATTGTTTGAGTATTGTACAGGGGTATCCACAGAACCTGATAAAAAGGAGTCAATGCTGTGATCACCACCATGTAGTCAAAGCACATAAAAAAACAGACACAGCTTTGATTGTAGCTTCCAGCTGCAATATATTAATTTTTTTGACCATACCCTGCAGACACTCCTTGTGTAATATTTTCTCTGAACATTGCAACTGAGTCTTCTGAACGTTGGGTTTGGTATGTTAAAAAAAAAAAGGCAAAGCAANGAACGTTGGGTTTGGTATGTTAAAAAAAAAAAGGCAAAGCAAAGCTAAAGGGGAAAAAAAGAGGAATTGACAAGACTTTTTCTTCTTCCTTCTCCTTGTCCTTATGACAGAATCATGATGTCTCTTGTTTGGTATAACAGCCTCAAGAATAAAACAAAATTAGAAGATTCATATATCGATAGGGAATCTCATCTCAACCTCATGGATAAATAAATGACATGAACTCCAGCNGCCTCAAGAATAAAACAAAATTAGAAGATTCATATATCGATAGGGAATCTCATCTCAACCTCATGGATAAATAAATGACATGAACTCCAGCAGTTGGGAATGAAACTGGACTACTGTATGCTGAACACTAACCTGAACGAAAGAATCAGTGTCACAACTTGGAAAGGGATGTCATGATTCCTTCAACTCCTTGTATCCCAGAATCAATACTCAAGGCCTTCTCAAAACATCCTATTTTCTCTGTCATTTGAAACAGAATTTAATGGAGCAGAAATCCATTGATCATTAAAAGGATCATTAAAATGTATGCAGCTTCTGCAAGAGAGTCCGACAGCAATTCAGGGTATGGATAAGACTGGGAAACTGAGGTACAAAGTCAGAGATTTGCACAAGAGGAAGTCTTTGGCAGACATGGTCACAAACTAAATTTCAGAGGTCTCCTCTAAACCTTTGCCCAGATAAAATGGGAGGTGATCCCTCCACATTTATTCATAGGAAAGGAGGACATTTGGGGTGCATAGCACTCGCTGGGCTTGGTTACACTTTCAGATGTTTCCTTACCCAAATTACATAATATCATCAGTGCTACTGATATAGAACTGATGATGTTACCTAGTTTGTGTAATGAAAAGTCTGCAAGAAAATAACCAAACTCAGAAAGCACCAAGGACCCCAACAATCCTCCCCTTCCCCTCCTTCCATATCTCACTCCCTTGTAGCATTGAAGTTTGGTTATGAAATGTCTGCAAGAAAACCACCAAGATCAGAGAGTACCAAGGACCTCACAGTTCAACCCTGAGCTACAAATATTCTACTTTGCAGAAAGGAGGAACATCCAACCATTTCTCTAGGGCCATGATGGTGAACCTATGGCATGTATGCCACAAGTGATACACAGAGCCATTTGTGCTGTCACGCGAGCCGCAGGCAAACTTACCTCACTGCACATGTGCACGTCACACAACTGATTTTTTTTTTTCAGTTGGCTTGTGTTAGGAATATAAGTCACCTAATAGGTATTTGGGTTAGAAATATATAAACTAGGATAAATATTTTAATACTGTTTCTTTAAGGGAATGCAAGAGCATGCAATTGGGTGTGATTTCTCAAATGGCCATAAGATGGAGCCAGAAACCTGGATTGTTTAGTTTTAGTCTGAGTTTCAGAAGAGAGTGTGAGTGTGTCTTTATTTCCTTCTGTTGGAAAGTATTGCTGTTGCTCCATTTTTCCTAATTGACTGATATTACTGGATTTAATGTAAGTCTGATACTTAACTGTTTTTGACACTGGACTTTGTTACTGGAATATCCCTGGATTGAAAAACTGACTGATTAACCTGTGAATGACTTTTGGACTGCTTATTTTGGACTTTGCTTAAACCTTTCTGGAAGTAAAAACCTATATTTACTATACAGTGTATCTGTGTACTGTTTGTGTATTGTTCCAGCACTACTCTCTGTACGTCTCCCTGTATGCGCTCATTCTCCTCACGGGGAATTACCTCAACAGTTTGAGGCCTTTTTCAGCCTACCAGAGGCTTGGAAAAAGCCTCTGCAAGACTTTTCAGGTTGAATTATAGGCCCATTTCATCACTTCCTGTAAAATCGGCAGTGACGAAATGGGCCTATTATTTGGTCTGAAAAGCCTTGCATAGGCCCAATTCATCACTTCCTGTATTATAGGAAGTGATGAAATGGGTCTATAATTTGGCCTGAAAAGTCTTGCAGAGACTTTCCCCAAGCCTCTGGGAGGCCGAAAAAGGCATCAAACCAGCCGAAAAATCAGCTGTGAGGTGCAGTGCTGGTAAGGGGGTGGGGTGTGGGGATTGCACGTGCATGAGCAGGGGGGGGAGGGGAGCATGCATTGCATTCTGGGTGCTGGCAGGCAAGTGTGGGTGCACTGGTACATGCACAATTTTTGGCACAGGAGCCCAAAAAGATTAGCCATCACTGCTCTAGGGCAAGATTTAGCAGTACTAGCAGCCTTATGACTGAAGAAAACCTTAGTATAAATTCCTTTTTGATGTCTTTGTTTAAGGTTCAAAGGCAGCATGAAAACCTCACAAAACTGCAACTTGCTGGAAAAATGATGGAACTGTAAGACATGCAACATTCATGCACGCAGCCCAATATTGTGTTAGGCACAATATGAAATAATACATTGCAACTTCGAAAAGTCACGCAATAACTCACTACAATCCAATTTAAAATCACAAAAGCCCCATAGTCTGCCACAAACATTTCAGTTAAACTCTCTTCTCCTTTTACAGAATTTCTAATGCATTTTTTTCTTTCAATAGATTGAATAAGAATTGTAGGGGGGGGAACCCCATAAGAACACTGATACTAATTTAAAGCTATGTCTGCCATGGTACAATCTGATATTCTAAGCAAATAAGAAAAGATGGAATTAATTGAGTTCCTAATATTGTAATGAGAACTTGCTTAATGTCAGTGTTTCTCTTAAGTGTATTATCATTTTTTTTTTAAAAAAAAAGAAATCTTCCTGTTCTTCCTGAATGTTGATCATTTCAAAAATATTCACCTATCTCTATATTATGTCCTCCTCTTATTTATTTTTCATGGATAATTCTTGTCATATAATGATTCATCGAACAACCATATGAAGTCACAACAGCATGGAGAAAAGTGATTTAGGACCAATCCTCACACTTATGACCTTTGCAGCTTCCCCATCGTCACTTAATCAGAATTCAAGCATTCTGGAATGTGCAGAAATGAGTAGATTAACATTAGAATTAACATTAGAGAGCAAGAAATAAAGGAGTATTATAAGATCTGGGATTTATTTTATCAATGATTAGATAGGAGAGCAAAAAATTGAAGCATACTATTAGTAATTATGTATTATAATTGATTAGTTTTGAATAAATTACAATACGAATATAATTTACCAAGAGTTGAGATTTGCTTTTAAAGATAGCCTGGAACTGAAATTAAAACTTTAATGATATTATAATAATGATACAATATGACATGGAATGTTGATCAGAATATAATATGAATGTAAATTTAAGAGGCAAGGAGTATAAATATTGTGCACATGACATATATATCAAACTGACACATTGTATAATTGAAAATAAGGTTTTATTTGTTGTTTTGTTTGTCATAAAATTAAAAATAAAAATTCCAAAAAAAAAAAAAAGAAATTTCAGGCACTCACAATCGGCATGCAACTATTTACAATTGTTGTATGGTCCTGGTGTTATATGTGAGGATGCTGGATACAGGTTTCATTTAATAACTGCAGTGATTTCCTTGACAACTGTAGCAAAAAGATTTTTTTTTGTAAAATTCAATATTGCTTACTTAACTACTGCCTTGCTTAGCAGAAAAAAAGCTGGCCACAATTGTAGTCATGTATCAAGGACTATCTGTATAATTAGGAAATATTTCCCTTTCCTAGTTAAGCCATGTCACTGTCACAGAAACTTCTTGAATCCTGCTGTGTTTCTTTTCATCACAGTGCTGAAAACTTCCCTAGGTAGCATCTAGCTCCTTATTCTGTTATTTCTTTCAAACAGCAGCCAAACTCTGTCTTTGTATATTGTACTAAAGCAGGAGTCTCCAAAGTTGGCAACTTGAAGACTTACAAAGATTGTTTTTTTGTTTTTGTTTTTGAAAGAGGCAAGTGGACTTTCTTGTTTTTCTTTGAAGACATTTCGCTTCTTGGATGAGAAGCAAAATGTCTTCAAAGAAAAACCAGAAAGTCCACTTGCCTCTTGGGGAAAAAAAAAAAAAAGCACCTTTGGGGCAACCATGACCTGGATTGATGGAGAATCTCTATAGACATCTAAGTCTTGTAGACTTCCAGTTCCCAGAATTCCCCAGCCAGTCATGGAGAATGCTGGGGTTTTGAAGTCCACCACTCTTAAAGTTGCCAACTTTGGAGACCCCCTGGACTAAAGCATGGTTCAGACATATGTAGTTGGCTGCGTTCATACTGCACAAGTCAAAAAGAGGGCTGTGAAAATATTTACAGACCCCTCACATTCTGGACATAAACTGTTTCAACTCCTATCCTCAAAACAACATTATAGAGCACTGCACACCAGAACAATTAGACACAAGGACAGTTTTTTTTCCCCAATGCCATCACTCTGCAAAACAATTAATTCCCTCAACATTGTCCAACTATTCACAAAGTCTGCACGACTATTACTATTAATCTTATCACTCCTTATCACCCCTCCCCTCCCCCACTTGTGACTGTATGAGTGTAACCTTGTTGCTTGTATCCTAACGATTTTTATTGACTGTTTCCTAGTATGATTTGATTGCTTATTATACCCTATGACTATCATTAAGTACCTGGTGATTCTTGATTCTTGACAAATGTATCTTTTCTTTTATGTACACTGAGAGCATTTACACCAAGACAAATTCCTTGTGTATCCAATCACACTTGGCCAATAAAGAATTCTATTCTATTCTATTCTATTCTATTCTATTCTATTCTATTCTATTCTATTCTATTCTATTCTATTCTAAAACTGTACTAAACCAAAACCAAAGAAAGGATGTTACAGGATTCATAAGAGAATCTCAAATGAGAACTTCAACTCAATTCTCTGCCCCTGATTGACTCTATATTCATCAATACATACATCTAGTTGCCCTCCAAAGCTGGTGTAGCACTGATGAAGACATCCAAGTCCTTTGCTACAGTGAGTTCTACTCTAGAACAAAATAGAATAATAGAGTCGGGAGTCCAACTCCCTGACAAAACAGGAGAGCCTATATCATTTCTGACAGGTGGCAGTCCAGTCTCTTCTTGAAAGCCTCCAGTGATGAAGCTCCCACAACTTTTGAATCTGATACCCTCTGCTTGGTTCATTTAACCACCCCTGGCACTCTTTATTTCCTGTTCTTTGCTGAAGAAAAAAGCTGGAAAACATTGGTTTTAAAGACAGGCAGTCCTTGACTGACAACAGTTTTTTAGTGACCAGTTGAAGTTAGAACAGCACTTAAAAAGTGACTTACAAACATTTTTCACACTTATAAGCTTTGCGGCATCTCCACAGTCACGTAATCAAAATTCTTGTAGAACAACATTCTTGTCAGTTTGGCAACTGACTCATATTTATGACGGCTGCAGTGTTCTGAAATCATGTGATTTCCCCTTTTGGGACCTTCTGACAAGCAAAGTCCACGGGAAAGCCATAACACCTGCAGTGATTCACTGAACAACCGTGGCAAGAAAGGTTGTAAAATGAGGCCGAACTCAACAATTGTCTCCCTTAGCAATGGAGATCTTGGACTCCGTTGTGGCCATAAGTCAAGGGCTACCTGAAGCTGAGGGGCATCTAGTCAGTTTAGCCTCCAATGATTTCCGGAAAAAAAAGTCTGGATCTTCGGTATTTATCCTATTAATTTCCTTTTTATCTCAAGAATCACTTGATATTTATCCTAAGATCAATGATGTTGTGCCTTCTTATGGTTTAAGAGCTTATGCTGTAGGAATGGGTGATAAAACCAGGTGACAATATTTCTGATCTTAAATGTTAATCCAGTTGTAATACTTTGCAAGTCGTCTGTCAACCCCGAAGTTGGCTTAATTGCAGCCATTTTCTTTTGTCAGTTTTCTCTAGGGAGGGTTTTCTTCTCATTGCTTCAGCCTGGAGCAAAGTGGGGAGGGAGGGAGTGGTCTAGAGATAGCTGGGGTGTTGTAGCCTAAATAAAATTATTTCCCCTGGGAATCAGGGACATTGGTACAGGTGTTCGAGAGGTGGAGACTGAGGTCACCTAGCAACTGGACTGTTTGCTGATTGGACCATATGACTGGAGACTCTGGGGAGAAGTGACAAGTTTGACTTTTAACTGGATGTAAAACTGGCGGGAACCCAGAGCCAGTTTTTCACCTGGAATATGCAAATCTGATATGTCCCAATAAAATGTTCTTTGAGGAATTTGCCTGCCTCAGAGTTCTTATTGAATGGGATGTATTGCTTGGAAACCTGACATCATCACAATGGGTGTATATTTGTAGCCAGGCTATAAAGCCCATACCCAAAACTTGCCACTTTCTGAATAGTTCCAAACACATGGCTTTTGTTGTTCTGCGTAAGTCTAACCTGAAAGTTGTGAATGAAGCAACTGAGTTTTTTAGGAAGCTGTTAGATCTCAGACAGTTGCTTAACTGTACCATTACAAGTCAGAATTAAAAACCAGATATTGGAAGACCAAGCAAATCAATGCACTCAATGAGGTGTGGATAGACAAAGAAGCAAAGAAGATGTCTCTGGAGAGTTTACATCATCTGAGTCATGGTTATCCCAAAGTTCAGCTGAAGAAGCTTCTTGGATGAGAAACAAAACATTTTTTTTAAAGAATAACAGAGTTGGAAGGGATCTCAGAGGTCTTCTAGTCCAACCCTCTGCTCCAGCAGGGCACTCTATACCATTTCAGACAAATGGCTGTTCAACCTCTTCTTAAAAACTTCCAGTGTTGGAGCATTTATAACTTGTGAAGGCAAGTCATTCCACTGATTAATTGTTCTGTTAGGAAATTTCTCCTTAGTTCTAATTTGCTTCTTTCCTTGATTAATTTCCATCCATTGCTTCTTGTCCTGCCTTCGGTGCTTTAGAGCAGTGGTCACCAACTGGTGGGCCACATCCCACCAATGGGCTGTGAGAAAATTTTGGTGGGCTGCAGAGAAATCTCACCCCCGGAGCACCCCCACAAAGCAATTAATCCAGGCTGCGCAGAAACAGAAGCTGTGCCATCTACATGGCCCACAGGCTTCCCACCCACTCATTCCTTACCTGGTAAAATTGCCTGCTAAATTACTATTTTTTCCTTTTTCCAACCATCATCTGTTCTGCTGTGCCGGGAAATTTAGATTAGCTAGGAAGCAGGAAATGGTTGGATTTATTGCTTTCTATCTAGTCTTTAGATCTTCGGCTTAGCACAGCCGAACCACCCTTAGGACTGAAGGTTTGCTTGCAAGCAAATTCAGTGCAGACTCACGGCAAGCAAATTTGAGAGACTGAGCAAGCCTATGGCAGATAGATAGATCACTGAATAATTCTGTGAGCAACTCAATCTGCTTGCTTTGCCTGATTTTGTGTAAAAGTTGCTCTTTTTTTATAAAAAAAAATCAATATTTACATGCTTAGTGTGTTGTGAATTAATTTTATGAGTTTGCTTGCCAGCCAATTTTATATGATAGACTGAGCTAGCCAATGGCAGATAGATCGATCTCTGAATGAATCTGTGATTCTGTGAGCAACTCAATCTGCCTGCCTGCTTTGCCTGATTTTGGGTAAAAGTTGCTCTTTTTTTAAAAAAAAAATCAATATTTATATAAATATTTATAATATTTACATAGAAGCCATGCCCAGCCAGTCACATGACCACCAAGCCACACCTACAAATTAGGCCACACCCACAAAACCGGTTCATGGTCCCTGGGATCTAAAATTATGAGTTTGGGGGTCCCTGAGGTCCAAAAGATTGGCGACTCCTGCTTTAGAGAGTAGGTTGACCGCTGTTCTTTGTGGCAACCCCTCCAATACTTCTATCATGTCACCCCAGTCCTTCTTTTCATCAAACTATAGACATACCCAAGTCCAGTAACAGTTCTTCATATGATTTAGCCTCCAGTCCCATAATCATCTTTGTTGCTCTTCTCTGCACTCTTTCTAGAGTCTCAGTAACTTTTCTATTTCGTGGTGAGCAAAACTGCATGCAATATTCCAAGTGTGGGCTTACCAAAGCATTATAAACTGATACTTAAACCAACAAAAACCAAGAAAATTCAGTTGCCTTTTGGAAAAGTACATTTGGGACAAGTCAGGGAGATATGGGCCAACAATGGACCAAAGGTAGGTCAATCAAATTCTCAAACCCGACTCCTTTTAAAGAAAATTGGTACAATTACTTCTGAAAGCTTCTGTCTCCCCACTCACATACTCTGTGGCAACTAAAGGGTGTAGGAAGTTAGCACCCACCTCTCTCATAGAAAATTGAAATAGCCTAGGAAATATTAAAAAAAGGCAGAATATTTCCTCTAAAAAGAGTAGAAACTCAGAAGCAGAAACTCACCTCAGAAGCAGAAACTCACCCCCACCTTTGTTAATGGGTGGGCCATTGAGGCCTGGGCCAGAATATTTTGCATAGCAAAAATATCCAGGTAGGGCTGTGGCAATTGCCAAAAGCCCTTTTAAGGACATGGTCATCCAGCAAGGGTCAACCAAGCGTGGAACTCAGGACAGCCTACAGAGTTGCCCCTGCATGGCTCCATGGGCCATGGGTCAACCAACTAGAATTACAAGTTCCAATTCAAATCCCAACAGAGTATATAAAAGCCAGGCACTCTCAGCACCTCAGTCCTTTTTTTTTTTCTTGATGTCTTCCTTTTCACTCTGGAGCTCCAGGCCATGTGGTCCTAATATTAAACCTTCCAAACAGTCTCCATGTTTCCAGTTTCTTTTTCTTGGAACTGAACCCAGAAGGATATTTCTCCCAACAAGAGAACACCTGGAACGTACCGCCAACCCTTTTTCAGTCTGAGCATTAACAACATCTCTGATTGAATTAAATATGATTCCAACATGAAGAAGTTTCTTTGGTTCAGATGTAAATTGTTCCTGACTTTCCTTTACTAATAGATGGCCTCTTATTTACAACATGAAGAGTTGATTACAGACCATGTAAACCAACCTCTTTGCCTGCTTGGCTTGCAGCCCTCTTTATGTCACTGGTAAAGCTGGTTATAAAATGAAGAATAGGAACAGAAGTAAGTGATGTCTTGACATAACCTGCACAGAAGAGTAGAGATGGTTGGGAAAAATACATAGTCTCAGGTGCTCTCCTTTTCTTCCCTTTCACCTAGACCACAAATCAATGATGGTAAAGAATTTTTTTGTAAGTCTTCACAATGGCTGTGTATTTATACCAAGGCTACAGTTCAAACCCAGAGTTGGCTACCTTCCATATTAGCTCCAAACACATGCTTTTTCTCTCTCTCTTTCATTCTCTGGAAGTCCAACCTGAAAGTGTTCTGAAACAATGGATTTTTTAGGATGCTCTTAGATCTCAGACAGTAACATAATTATACCCTTCTAAGTCAGAATTAAAACAAAACAAGTGGAAGGCTAAGCAAATCAATGCACTCGTATTGCTCTCCTTTTCGTCCCTTTCGCTCATACCCCAAATCCATGATGGTAATGAAGCTCTTTCAACCTATTATTATTAAAGGAATTTGTTCCTGGCCTGTACATGTTTCAAAACACCTGTCAAAATCTAGAGCAAAGGGTATGCATCTACAAATGTGCAGCAGCTGTGTTTGTTGTTGATGTACCGTGTTTCTCATATAATAAGACCGGGTTTTTTGTTTTTTGTTTTTTGAGCCCCCCAAAAATGGCTAGGTTGTCTTTTGGGGGGTGACTTAATTCCACCCCCCCCCCTTGCATCTTCGGGCGGTCAGGCGGTGACAGCTTGGATGTTGACCTTGGCTGTTGGTGAGGCACTTCGTATTGGGGTCAACGCAGGAAGCACCATATCCGGGCGTGCGACAAAAGTATTTCCTAACGGCAAGCCCCTCCCCCACCATCCCCCCCCTTTTTGCATGTTTTAACATAGGCCTTAATTTGGGGGGAGGGGCTTAATTTCATTTCATGCCTATAAAACATGATGGGACTTTCTATTGGGGGAAGCCGTATTGTTGGAGAAACAGGGTAGAAACAGGTAGAAATGACATGTTTAATGAAGGATACAGCCTGTTCTGACCTAGGCTTCCCAAAAGCATGAAGCTGATTTCACGTCCCAATAAAACCCCTTTTATTTAGTTTAAAGTGAATGCCTCTCCAGCAATGTCCCAGCCAAGAGATTTCACAATTACAGACCTTTATCAGGCTTGCAAAGCTGCCAGGCCGATATCTTCCAAACGCCACTCTGTAGCAGACAATAATTGGCAATAAGTCAGGAACAGATCTTCACCCTAATGAATTGAACTAATTCTCTCCTGCACTCCCCCTTCGCTCCTCTTTATTCCCTATGGGAGGGGCCATTCACCGCCCATCTGTGGTTTTAATCCCGAGTCAACCCTTGTTTCTTAGCTGTTCCTTTCTCCTGGCAGCTCTGCGCATGTGCACACTGGGAACAGGCTCCAGTTGATCTTCTACCCCACTGATCTCCGACTCCGAAGGCAGCTGATAACTATCAGATGGCCCTGGCCCCATCTTTACCTCCGATGCAGAGCCCTTGTCAGAGCCTTTCCCAGACTCCAGGACTGGCCCATGTTCCTTCCCAATCTCCTCACTGTCTGAGTCTTCTGCAAGCTCTGCTGGCCACTGGCAGGCCATAACACAGCCTGCTTTTGCTTATCACACAGAAAATGTTCCTTTGCAGATGGACCTATTTGTGGCACAGAAATAACTTGTGTCCCTACTTTTGTGTGTGTGTGTGTGTGTGTGTGTGTGTGTGTGTGTGTGTGTGTGTGTGTTTTAAAGGTCCTTGGCTGGCATTGCCAAGAAAGTGTTGCAAGAATTACAGCTTGGCTTCAGGCATAGGCCTGGCGATCAGTTCCTCTTTATGAGCCTTTATTGTTATTACCACCTCTTTCCTTTTATATTCCTGCCAAAATAGTCACATTAATCTCTCCCACTCCCTGAAGGCAAAACATGGGTAATTGGATTTATATGGGTTAGAAATTTGCTAGATTTAAAGGGGATGAGGAGAGTTAATATATATACAAATAAATAAATAAATCTGAGAAGGAGGGGAAGGAAAAGGAACCCTTGCTGTGACTTCTTCTGGAAATGGGAAAACAACGCCGCCCCAGTTGAACACTTGTAAATCTTAGCTGTACCACGTTCCTCTTTTTGTCCCCCCGCCTCCCCCGGGCATGTTGTGGTTGTTGATTACCTGGGCCTGATTTAAGAACTCTATCCTTCTGGGAAAGCTGAACTTTCATCAAGATTGTGCGAGGATTTTGGAATCTTTCCCATCCCACCTCTCTTTCATCCTTGGCCCTTTCCCTAAACTTCCTAGAAAAACTTACAACTAGGATTTGGCAGGAAGGGAGAGAAGGTGACAAAGACCTCTTGGAGCTTAGAGCCTTAAGGCATTAAGATTGCCTCCTTGGTGGCGGTATGGATGCCAGTTTTCTAAGTTCATTGCCTGGAGTTAAATTTAACTTGGATAACAAAATAAATTTGCTTGAGGCAGCTTGTTATTTCTCTCAAAAACAAAAATAGTCATCAGGGGCCTGGTCAACTTTTCCCCATTTCTCTCTGCAGGAATCCATCATCACTCTTTCTTCATCCTTCTCTGGATAAGAAAGCATACACCTCTTTCTTTCATCTATTCCTCCCTCCCTTCCTTCTTTCCTCCCTCCCTCCTTTCTCTCTCCCTCCCTCCCTCCCTTTTCTTTCCCTTTGAGTTTTTGACTCCAGGTCACTTCCTGGATAAGAAAGCATACATCACCTTCTTTCATCTATTCCTCCCTCCCTCCTTTCTGTCCCTTCCTTCCTTTATTTCCATTCTTCTTTTCTTTCCCTTTGAGTTTTTGACTCCAGGTCACTGCCAGGACAACTTCCTGTAGTTTTCTTAGGAAGGCTTTTCAGAAGTGTTTTGTCCTTGGCTCCTTTCTAAGGCAGTGAGAAAGTGTCTGGCCCAAGGTCACCCAGCTTTAGCTTTGGCATAAGGTAGGACTAGAACTTCCAGTCTCCTGGTTTCTAGATGAATGTCTCAATCACTACACCAAACTGGTTCTCATATTAATGTCCTTGCTCCCCTTATTATTGCTAGATTCCACAATAAGGCCAGTAGGCTGGTGGGGAAAGGAGAGGGGAAAGGGAAAGGGGGTAGGGAAGGAGGAAGGAAAGGAAAGGAAAGGAAAGGAAAGGAAAGGAAAGGAAAGGAAAGGAAAGGAAAGGAAAGGAAAGGAAAGGAAAGGAAAGGAAAGGAAAGGAAAGGAAAGGAAAGGAAAGGAAGCTAAAATATATCTAAGTTGCAAAAGGACATCTGAGCAATGAAAACATGCTCTGAAATGCCATTAAGCATGAGTAGACCATATTAGTTCGAGTCTTGAGTGCCAACTCTGTCTAACTAATCATCTGTAAAGAGTTACAAACAGTTTGCAAGTCCAGTGCCTCACATCCCTCCTTCTCTACCTTGTTCATCTTAGACTATGGTGAAGTCGCACAAGCAACAAACATCACACCATCATCGAGAAACTGGCTTCACCAAGGGATCAGACCAGGGGTGGGTTCGGGCGATCCTCTAGCTAAGATTCTGCGCAGTTCGGCAAACCCACAAATAACCCCCCCCCCCCCCC
>BHFT01034230.1:18993-37282 GCA_004320025.1 Laticauda laticaudata
CCCCCCCCCCCCCGGCTGGCCCCGCCTAATGTAATGTTAACAAAGTTTGGAGATGCTAATTTCCAAATTTTAAAAACAGTCACACAACACTAACATTTTTTTAAAAAAGGGCCTCTGGAGGCCGGGGAGGCCGTTTTCGCCCTCCCAGAGGATCGAGAAAAGCCTATGGAGTCTGGGAGGGTGAAAACATCCCTCCCACCATGGTGCAGGAGGCTGACTAGGCCACGCCCACCATGGCCATGCCCACCCAGCAACTGGGCAGAGAACCAGTCACTAAAATTTTTGAAGCCCAGCCTTTGTATCAGACCCAACGCTCTTGGCCCCTCTCCCCACCAATCAATATCTCTGCTTCCGCAGTAAAATTACTGGGCACATAATTATAACTATCAGAGCAGGCAAGACAAGTTAAATACCATTTCCCTTGGGGGGGGGGAATAAATTATTATGCCAGCCGAGAAGACCCAAAATGCCGCTACCCGTGGCTCTAATTTCACTGGATTTTTTTTTTCCAGTCATACCTCCAAAAGAGAGAGTAAAAAGAGATGTACCTTCTGAATGGCAGGCCTATATTTAGCTGCTTTGTGCACTTTATTTTGGGTGGGGAGGAGATTAGGCTGAAGTATGATAGCAGCGCTAAGAACAGGGTTGTACTAATGTGCCTTTTGCTAATCCCTGCACTTTTAGCGTTTATACAGAACTGGGAAAGTTGCTCACCTCCCCCTTTCCCAGCAAAGATTTTATGGCAGGAAGAAGAAGAAAAAAAAAATTCAGCAGTAATAACATGTTAGCTCAGCTCCGCACTTCACAATCAGCGAACTCGGTGGGCAGGAGGGTATTAGGACTGTCACTTTCCAGATGGGGAAACTGAGGCCTGGATGGGAAAGGGGCTGATTTCCATTCAGGCGTGGAGACTTGCGCACGGACTGCATCGACACCCTTAAAAGCACCCACAATCATCACACAAGACAACCGTCAAGCCTTAATGACACCAGAGTGGCCAACAACGAGCTTCATTGTTTTGTTTCCCTACTTTCATTATACATTTTCAAAACAGTGGGGGGGGTGTTTAATGCTAGGGATGGAAATAGCTTCCAACTCCCCACTGTGGCAGTGCAGAGCCCCATTTAATGTGGGGGGGGGAAGGCGGGGAATTTCAGAAAATGTCCTTGCTCCCCTTATTATGGCTAGATTCCACAATAAGGCCAGTAGGCTGGTGGGGAAAGGAGAGGGGTGTAAAAAAAATGTGCAAAACCTGCAGTGTGTCCATGCAGCAAGATTGACACATTACAAAACACCCAAACGAACAAGAAAACTCATATAATACCAGATGAAGTTGTCATGCAGCTTTACTCGCTATGCACAACAGTGAATCCTTGAGTTATGACCCACCAATGGGATCAACATTTCCACTGTTAAGCAAAGCGGTGAGTCACGGCTGGGTTTTTACAACTTTTTTTTTCTTTTTTCTTCATCTGGTTGTTAGCTTTCCCATTGAATTTGCTCGGGGGGGGGGAAGGAGCGATAATTTCCACCTCTTGCATAGCAAATAGTCATAGCACTTAGACTTATATACCACTTCACAGTGCTTTCCAGCCCCCTCTAAGCAGTTTACAGAGTCAGCCCCTTGCCCCCAACAATCTGGGTCCTCATTTTATCCACCTCAGAAGGATGGAAGGCTGAATCAACTTTGAGCCAGTTGGGATCGATCTGCTGGCAATGAAATAAATTAGCCCGCAATACTGCATTCTAACCACTATGCACGATGGATGGATGGAAGGGGGGACGGGAGGGAGGGAGGGAGAAAAGAAAGAGCAATATCACTTGCTGCAATATCATAGTACTGCATTCTAACCACTGCTCCACTACAGCTCTTGACTGTATAGTATAGACTGTGGATAGACTGATTTTTTGTTTTCTAAAAAAAAAAATCAGAATATCCAGCTACTTTTCCAATTCATTTTGGGGAGAAATTTGGGACAATGGCAAAGTTTTTCTGAGCCTTACCAGAATTCACCTCTTTACAGCACTGCTTTGTTAATGTGTGGTGTTGGTATGTGTTTATATGTGTGTGTACTCATAAGGAGAGGAGAAAAATGTTTAAATGTCCAATGTCTATCACAAAAAGCTGCCAAAATCCAAATAGAAGCAAGATTGGTTTATAAAACTGGGAGGGGGAGGAGGGAAAGAAGGCTGAATGCCATGTAGACTAAGCCATTCATCAGCCAAGCATGATAAAGGCATATATAATGACAGCTGTTTGGATTGGCAGGTATAATGAAAGCTGTTTGGATTGTCAACAATTTATGGCTTTATTTAAGAAGTAAATGGATCATTTTGAAGGGTTCAGAAAAGTTTTGGGGAACAAACTGAAATAAGTCTATGGGAAGGCTCGAAGTCTTCTGCTGCCTAAATCTAAGTCTGGCTCAATCTGGGTAATGTTGTTTGTTATTATTATTGTATAGAATTCTCTTGAAACTGATTTTGCTAGAGTAAATGTATTCAATCAAGGACATTACCAAAAATACAAAACAGCCTGAAATTTCCATTGCCTGGCTTCTAATTATGCAGTTTCTACTCTTAACACTAACTGCATACCACCCTCATTTCAGAGCAAAATTGGGCTGTATTGGTAGTAAGATGTTGTGGTTCGCTGGCAGCTGGTGCAGATGGCTGAGGTCTCGGAGAGTGAGGACTGTGTGTGATGCAGGGATGGGGCCAGGACCATCAGGGAGTGGAAGGCTGCCTTTGGAGATTGTGGAGGCTGGTAGCAATGATAAAGAGGACCCCGAGGAGCCTGTGCACAGTGCATGTGCACACAGGGCTGCTCGAAGGAAAGAGCAGCTGCAGCAGCACAGGCAACTTGGGAATAAGGCTGCAAGGTAATGGCCCCTCCCTTAAGAGATAAAAGCCAGCTGAGAAACCGGAGTTCTTTGCAGGAAACAAAGAAGTTTTGCTCTCAAACCTTGTGGACATTTAGCATATCTTGGTTGTTGTTTGACAACTCTTTTTGTTTGAAATATTTCTTAATACCTTTATCTAGTGTTCTTGGCAGCCTTGCACAACCTTGGCAAGGCTCATTTTTATCAGAGACAATTCGTTGGAAACAGCCTTTTAACCGTGAAGGAACGGAATTTGTAAAGAATCATTAAAAGGTTTTGCTGTTACCTCTGTTTCATGTTTGTTTCCTTGGAACAAGGTTTGGGTCAGAACATAAGGTAATGAGCTGTGGTGGCACAGTAGTTAGAATGCAGTATTGGAAGCTCATTCATCTCACTGCCAGCAGTTCGATTCTCATTGGCACAAAGTTGAGTCGGCCTTCCATCTTTCTGAGGTCGATAAAATGACGACCGAGATTGTTGGGGGCAATGTGCTGACTCTGTAAATTGCTTAGAGAGGGTTGTAAAGCACTGTAAAGTGGTATATAAGTCTAAGTGCTATTGCTAAGGAAGGAAGGAAAGAAGGAAGGTAGGAAGGAAGGAAGGAAGGAAGGAAGGAAGGAAGGAAGGAAGGAAGGAAAGAAAGAAAGAAAGACCATGGGGGCCCAATGGTTAGAATGCAGTATTGCAGGCTAACTCTGCTGACTACCAAGAGTTCAGTCCTGACCGGCTCAAGGTTGACTCAGCCTTCCATCTTTCTGAGGTGGGTAAAATGAGGACTAAGACTGCTGGGGGCAATATGTTTGTTATAGGCAAAATGCTGACTCTGTAAACTGCTTAGAGAGGGTTGTAAAGCACCAGGAAGTGGTATATAATAAGTCTAAGTGCTATTGTTAATTTGCATATCAACTTGATAGCTACTGCTGTTGCTAGTTTGCATATCTACATGAGCCATGGTAGTGCAGTGGTTAAGAGTGCAGTACTGCAGGTTGGACTGCAGTACTGAACCAGATGGCTGTTTCTTCCAAACAGCAACATACATAACAAAAATCTAAATTCTATCTTGCTCCTAAAAAGTTCTTTCTCCTTGGAAATTGAATTTGAAGAAAACCTGGATGGAAAGTCAAACGCCGGGACAATCTCTCTTTTAATAACTCTTGCTTAAGAGTTTTAATAAGTCCTGCACAAACGGTAAGAAATGAGAGCACTGATTTATCCAGGACATTTATCAGAAAATAGGATCTATCCCTGGTTAATTGAGAAGGTTGCAGCTTTTTGTAATTAAGGAATAAAGCCTCCTTACCAAAGGATATTGCAAAAGTCTGCTGGCATTTTTAAACAAATTTTCCTTAGAACTTTTTATCTGAGGAAGATATCCAAAGAACATTATTTTAAGGCAATTCTGCGATCAGAGTAGTATTTTGGGGTGCAAATCCAGAGACCCATTCCTCTGAAGAATGAAGAAAAGTGCTCCAAAATCTGTGAGGTTGTGTGCCTTGCCGCTATTGGGGAAAGGTATGGGTTTTATCTCCCAGAATTCCCCAGCCAGACAGGCCGTCGCTCAGAATTATGAGAGACGAACTCCATCCAGCTGATGACATCTCGGACAAAAAGGTGGAATTAGAGAGGGATCCCCTAAATCCATCACATTCAGATCAAAGCAATAAGATCACTGCATAAGTTAGATAATTATAAAACTGACTGAACATTGATTTGGGATGGATACCAGCAGATGTAGTATTCAGGAGTTTTGACCAGCTCTGGAGAACCGGTAGCAGAAATTTTGAGTAGTTTGGAGAATCGGCAAATACCGCCTCTGACTGGTCCCACCCCTATCTATACTCCACCTCCACCTCCACCCAGCTGATTGGCTGGGTCTTCTTTTGTTGTCCTGCACAGGAAAACGGAGCTGGACCAGATGGATAGTTCTTCCCACAGTTATTAACTTAGAAATACAGTTGTTAAGTGAATTTGGCTTCCCCTATTTACAGAAGGACTCAAAAGGGGGATCACATGACCCTGGGATATTGCAATTGTCATAAATATGAGTCAGTTGCCAAACAGCTGAATTTTGATCATGTGATCCTGGGGAATGCTGCAATGGTTGTAAGTGTGGAAAAGCGGTCATACTGTAAGTCTTTTTTTTCAATGCTGCTTTAACTTCAAGTAGTCAGTAAATAAATTGACACGGACTACATGTAAGAAATCCTGGTTCTGCCACCCAACTTTTCTGGACTTCAGTTCCACAATATGTTATATGAGCCGTGGTGGAGCGGTGGTTAGAATGCAGTACTGCAGGTTACTTCTGCTGACTGCCAGCTGCCAACAGTTCAGCAGTCTGATCCTGACCAGCTCAAGGTTGACTCAGCCTTCCATCCTTCCGAGGTGGGTAAAATGAGGGCCCAGACTGTTGGAGGCAAATATGCTGACTCTGTAAGCCACTTAGAGAGGGCTATAAAGCACTGTAAAGAGGTATATAAGTGCCACTGCTACATACATAAATGTTCTTTTGGTATCAGATTCAGAGGATGGGAAAGACTTGACCTGATGCTAAAAAGAGCCACCATGTCCAGTGAAGAAGTATCAGTTAACTGACTTTGGATGATCTTGAAACCCTAAGGAAATTTGGCTCTGATTGGCACTTGAATAGAAGACTTGCAAGGCTCTAGGCTACCTTGCAAATTGAACAAAATTGTCATGCCCCTGTCAAAGTCTGAATCTGAGGAGAAAGATGAAGAGCTGACAGGGAGTGGGAATGTGGCTCCAATGGATGTGGAGGAGGCTGGGGAAGGGCAAAGTCTGGCTGGGCAGAGCAGGGATAGAACAAGGGAGATGGAGATCAGAGGAAGACCCAGACTCACCCCCTCTTCACCTTAGGGCACCCAGGGAGGAACAGAGAAGAGAGCAAAGTGGGTTGCATGGCTTACAGGGGAGGAAAGGGCCCTGATTCCCTCCATCAGCCACACCTGGCAATGAAAGTTTATAAGAATTGACTGTTGACTGCAGCAGCTACTGGGAGCAAATGTGACTTTATCCTGTGTTGTCATTGCTTATCTGTATTCCTGGAGTCTTCCCAGTTGTGGGAGTTTTGCTGTGCCTTCATGTCTAGAATTCTTGCTCCTGCCCTGCCAAACTAATTATCTCAGTTTGGCTTGAGTGGACTTAAAGTTACAGTTTATGTTGACCATGTTTTGGACTTGATTCTCTGCAGCCAAAGGCTGTTCCTGGGAGAGTTTTTCTCCAGCCAGAAGGTAACCTGGACATTGGGGGCAAAGTTGGAGATAATAAAGGGACTCTTATTGATTATCTGACTGTGTTGCCTTTGTGCCACACCCCTTTGGGTCATCACCAAAACAAATAATAAGAAAGGAATGACCAGATGCACCAGGTACTAACTTCATTGAAAAAGGAGCATTCCCTTTTTTCACTTTATGTCTCAATAAATTTGACAGATTGAGCTGCATAGAAGGAGGTCTACTGTGCCTTCTGAGACAGCCAGCACAAATGAGGAAGAAGCACTGTCTGCAATTCAGCAGTTACAAGTCTCACAACAGAAAAGTTAAGAAGAGAAGGTGTTGATTGGAGAAAGGAGGCAGAACAAGATCTACAGTTTTAAGCCTTCCATCTGGACCAAGCGAAGGCTTACACCTTTTTAATGAGGTGCAAATTTTCACACAATAAACGCTTACTGATTCCAGGAGATATAACGTTGTTTTCCCTGACTCCTGTGCAATTATTTCTGGATTATAAGTGGTGATATAGATTGATCTGGCGGTACCTCAAAATATAATTATTATTTTAATTTTCACTTCCCTAGAATTATATTTTAAGAAAAGGGAGAGAAAGAAGGGAAAAAATGCAGTCCTGATTAAAAGCACTTTGACTTACTAAACCATTTCATGGAAATTATTTAAAGCATGCATGCTTTAAAGTCGGTTACTGTCTTATTATCTCACATGCAATTCTGTGGTTGGTTTAATTATAGTAATGCACGGTTTTGTTTCGGGTGTGCCAGTGCATTTAAAACCTTGCTGGGAAATTAAAAGGGGGGAAAAATAACCCAAACCAATGAATGACACCCATTATCCACAATACCAATGTCACACAACTTCTCGCAACAAAAAATAAACTTGCTAATGGAGGGGAAATGGAGACGTGCAAGTACAGGCATGAATTGTTGCCTTGTTTGCTTTTGCAACACACTACCAGACAATTCATGCTCATTCATACATTTGGTGTAAAACATGACTGACAAAGCTTTCATTTCTTCACATCTACATTCCCTGGGGAGAGTCTTCATTCAGACATGTCCTGATAAAGTCTCTGTACTGATGGTGAGTGAGCCCAGAGTTCATAGTGGGCATACTTACTTCCTCTCTTTCCTCTTGTCTCCATTCGGCAAGGAGGATGAAATACTCAGAAGGGTTGAATTGATTCTGAATTGATGCAATTATTCTGGCTGGCAAGGTCTAAGAAAAAGACCTTCTCTGACATTGCATCTGCCCTCTGGAACATCAGCCCCAACCCTCCTGATGTTTTGTAAGAGCCTAAAGATCCTGATGCTGTCAGTTAGCTTGAAGCCCCAATGAAAGAACGTCACAGTGGAGGTCAACTAACAACAAGATCCTGCCTCCCCATTTGCCCTGTCCCTGCCCTCCCCATTAGTAATTGGATCATAGTATTTGCTTGTATTAATTTATTTATGTTTTTTGTATATATGTGTATTTTTTATGATTGAAAGCTGCCCAGAGTTTCCATGTCCTAAACAGGACAGCCAATAAACTTTATAAAGGAAGGAAGGAAGGACGGAAGAAGGAAGGGAAAGAAGGAAGGGAAAAGGAAGGGAAGGGAGGAGGGGTGGGAGGGAGGGAGAAAGAAAGAAAGAGGAAGGAAGGAAAGAAGGAAGGAAGGAAAGAAGGGAGGGAAAAGAAAGGGAAGGGAGGGAGAAAGAAAGAAAGAAAGAAAGAAAGAAAGAAAGAAAGAAAGAAAGAAAGAAAGAAAGAAAGAAGGAAGGAAAAAGAAGAGAGGAAAAGGGAAGGAAGGGAGGGAGAGAGAAAGAAAGGAAGGAAGGAAGGAAGGAAGGAAGGAAGAGGAAGAAAGAAAGAAAGAAAGAAAGGAAGGAAGGAATGAAGGAAGGAAGGAAGGAAGGAAGGAAGGAAGGAGGGAAGGAAGAGGAAGGAAAGAAAGAAAGAATATCTTTCATATGATGATACTGTGTTTGGAAACTGCCAGCCAGGCTGGAAGGAGGGATCAAGCAAGGGCATAGCTTGGAGTCATTGCATAGCCACAAGAGGCATAAACAAGATCCATAAAGGCCTGATCTAGTCATTCCCAGATTCTTGTAATATAGGTCATGAAAAATAAAGTGACTGACTCAGGCTATTCACAAGCCGTGCATTACATATTGTATGATCATCACAAAATTATTTCTGCCCTTCCTGGAATTTCCCTACCAACTCATACAAACTTCATTTGTACCTCACCTGGATGCTTCAAAGGGTGCGGATTTCATTTCTTTATGAAAAATAAGTTGTTTAAGGAATAAAACATAAGACTTCTCCAGTTAGGTAAGTCTGCTGAGGAATTATTTGCAACAACAGCAGAGGATATGAATTCCCACCCAACTTGAGTTTGGTGCCTCATCTTTTCCTCTCAAATTATTTCATGAAATCAAACTGCTCTGCACAAGATTCAGCTGTGAATTGTCTCTTGCCATGGCTGCACGATCTGGAGTTTGTTCTTGCACGCAGTGACACGAATCACTTTATGGCTTACAGGCTCTTGAATTCTGATATGGCATCTACCCTAACTTTGATGTGTCGAATCCATGCAACCCAACATGTTGAGGTTTGGGCAAAAAGGGAGAAGGAATAGGAAATGATAATATAAATTGATAATTCAAAATCTTTTAAAGAAATTATAGGGAAGAAAGTAGATCTATGCACATATATAGGCTACCTATAATTGGTTTCCATGATGAGTTTATGGGTAGGAAATGAATTATTTTCCTTCCAGAGATACAAGAGTTCAAGGGAAAAGAAAAAGAACGTTGGTGCTAACTGTGTATTTAACATTCTCAGAGATAATTACAATTACTGTGAAAGTAGAAAATGCATGTAGGCAGCTAGAGAGAAGGGAAGCAAACATACTGTATTGGTAGGCACCCCAAAAATTGCAGAATCTTAATTGGACTTACCGATTAACAGAGATTAACAAAGTTGGAAGGGACCGTGTAAGACATAAAGTCGAAATCGCCACCAAGCAGACCCTACACCATTTCTGACATATGGCAGTCCAGTCTCTTCTTGAAAGCTTCCAGTGATCCCACAACTTCTGAAGGCAACTTCTGTTCCATGGGTTGATAGTTCTCACTGTCAGAAAATGTCTCCTTATTTCCAGGTTGAATCTCTCCTTGATCAATTTCCATCCATTATTCCTTGTCTGGCCTTCAGGTGCCTTGGAAAATAGCCTGACCCCTTTCTCCTCTTTGTGGCAGCCCCTCAAATATTGGAAGATGTTCTCCTGTCTCCCCAGGTCCTTCTCCTCGCTAGACTAGCCATGCCCAGTTCCTGCAATCATTCTTCATATAATTTTAACCTCCAGCCCCCTAATCATCTTTTCTACACTCTTTCGAGAACATCTTTTTTATAGTGTCTCAACAGTTTTTTTATAACTTATATTATCCCAGAAAGATACCTGGATGAAGAGACTGTGAAGTCGCAAATCTGATAGGGGATAGAGGAAGAAGTTTACAGTAGTCACACCCTATAATTGCTCAATATATATCTTGTTGTCTACAAGATTATAACTTTAGTTTGGCAAGTTTTGGTCTATTAGGTTTAAACAAATAAACAATTGGACTTTTAAAAAATATTGATTTTCTGTTAAATACATTTCTTAGTGCTTAATAAACATCATGTGTCTGGGTATTTAATTTGCTTAATAATATAAATTACATTCTATATCTCACAAGTTATTGTATCCTATATTCCTTGAGCTCCACAAACCCTCCCTCTCTTGCCAATCCCTCCCTTTAGCCTCGAGCATCGACTTCAGTTTCCAATTCCTCATCTAACCCATCAATTCTGTTTTAACAGAGTCAACTCTCTGGCTATTCCCAGGTAACTCAGTTACCTGAACTCACGAATCAGCAAGTAGATTTGGAAAGATAACTTGGCTAACAGATTTGGCAAGGAGAAGCCCAAGGATTTTTTTGGCAGCAAGTTATCATGGAACACAGTCAAAGAGCTGAGCCAGATGTAATGGCTGAAAACATAGTGACTGCACAGGAGGGCAGGAAATGCAGAAGCGGCGAGTGGAATGAGAAGAGGGGGGAAAGGGGGAGAAAATAAATACTAAAGATTAAAAGGCAGTGACTGCTTGCAAAGTAGAGATAAGGCATCAGTGCAGGAGCATAATCAGGAAATTGGAAGAGATTTGGGAGAGAAGACTTTGGCACCACTTCTCTTCAACTGCCAACCAGAAAGCAGCAATGTTATGAAAGAACTGAAGGAAGGGGGTGCAGTGTGGCACAGTAGTTTAATCACACTGGAACTCCTGGCCAGAAATGGTCTGTTCTTTGATGCTTCAATCCTAGCTCCATGAGACAGAATGAGTTGAGGGTAAGGGTTCATTCTCCAAGCTTGTGGGTGTTTTCTGAACGTTTCATTATCAGGCAGGTCCCAAAGGTGCTTTTTTCAAGAGGCAACTGGACTTCCTGGTTTTTCTTTGAAGACGCTTCGCTTCTCATCTAAGCATTATTTTTCAGAGCTAAAGAAGCCGAAGAAGCTGAAGAAGCTTCTTGGATGAGAAGTGAAACATTTTCAAACAAAAACTTAAGTCCAGTTGCCTCTTGAAAAAAGCACCTTTGGGATAACCATGACCTGGATGGTTGAGAATCTCCATAGGCATTACCACCTTCAGCAGAATTTAGGAGATGTCAATGCATTACCTATCCTGGTAATGAAACTTTTGGAAGCCAACCCACAAGCTTGGAGAACAAACCTCTGTCATCATCCTGCACCTGAGCTAACAGATATTTGCCACTAACGCAAACAGAGCCAACTCCCGTCGCTTGCTCCCTAGGTCCTGTCTACCCAAAAGTTTGAAAGCGAGTGTCAGGGTTCCAAAAAAACCCCAACCCCAATCAAAACTCAGAGACAGACATTTTCTCAAAGTTTCCTTTTATTAGAGTAGTTATACTGGCACATCTGGGAAAACCCAAATCTGAGAGTTCCGAGTTCCGAAAACCCAAATCCGAGTTCTGGCGCATCTGGGAAAACCCAAATCCGAGAGTTTTCCCTTAGTAATTCAAAAGTCAAAACCCAACCCCTGCACTCATCACATGGTCCAATCACATGGTCCAGTCACCACCTATGCCAAAAAGAGACATCCCTTCCACCACTCCTCCTCCAGGTGAAGGAATAACATTTCCTTGACCAAAAAGAAGAATGCTATTATGTCTAACTACCAACACTCTAAAAATCCCACTCCCGTCCTGCTTTCACAGGCACAGGAATATGGCAGCGTGGAAGCTTCTGGTTCTAATATGGCTTCCAAAGTTGACAGAGAGCAATACTGCAAATAGATAAATGGGTACCACTTTGATAGAAAAAAAACTAGCTCTGTTCATGTGTGCAGAGAGCAGACCTGGACAAAGGACAGGCATTGCAACATGAGATAAGGTGAGGTGAGACCGGTGGAAGAAGAGCTAGCAATTGGAGCGCTGCTAGTTAATTGGTAGAAAACTAGTTTGTCCCCTGTGGTGCACCAAGGATAAACTTGCAAACGCCAAACAAAATGAACTGGCATTCTAGGCTGCCAGGACTACACTGTGTGTCCAGCATCTGTAGATTTCTCTGATCTTGTATGCCATACACAAAATAAATAATAACCTCCTGAACAGCTTTCCATCTGGAAAATCAGAAGAAGAAGGGAGAAAGCAACATTTTAATGCCTCCTTCTTATATGCCTGTTTCTCAGACTTTGCAACTGTATGCCATCATTCCAAGGTATTGAAAAAAAGATCATCTGCAAATGAAAATAAAATATCAGAGTTGGCCATCTGCTGGCAAAAAAAAAAGACTGCAGCCCTAAGGCTTATCCAGGTGATGTGTCTTCAAAAGTCTGGAGCTGCAAAAACAAAACAAAAATGCTATTGGTACCAACCACCATGTTTCTGAGATGGTGAAATGACAAAAACACAATTTCCTTAGTTCTGTAGAAAGAAGGCATAATGTGTCCCTTGGGGCTATGAATCCATTGTAGATAATATAATGTTTTTTCTTTCATTATAACAGTGGTAATTTGCTTGTAGAATTCCTGTGCTGTTTACAATAGTTGTTACTTTCATAAGAAGCTGCATGGAATGTGGCCTGGTGTATTTATTATAATAGTAGGACTTTGTAGAAGATGTTTAAGCGACTTTTTCAACCTTAACTATAGGAGAGGTTGAAGGCCACTTCAGTGTTGACTGGTATTCTGAAAATATCTTGTAAAAGTGCCTACTGATCGAATGGCAGTTCATGAAGCTTTCCTTTTTAATTGTGTTTCCTTTTCCTGAAAAGATTGTTCAAAAGGCTCCTAATGTAATGGGCTGGATTCTTGGATTTTATTTGTTATTCCTCATCTACTGTATACCAGAATAACAGAGTTGGAAGGACCTTGAAGGTCTTCTCGTGCAACCCTCTGCTCAGGCAGGAAACCCTATACCTTTTCAGACAAATGGTTGTCAAAATCTCTTCTTAAAAACCTCCAGTGTTGGAGCGTTCACAACTTCTGGAGGCAAGTTTAATTGTTCTCATTTTCAGGAAATTTCTCCTTAGTTCTAGGTTGCTTCTCTTCTTGATTAGTTTCCATCCATTGCTTCCTGACCTGCCTTCAGGTACTTTGGAGAATAGCTTGACTCCCTCTTCTTTGGGGCAGCCCCTCAGATATTGGAAGACTGCTATCATGTCTCCCCTAGTCCTTCTTTTCATTAGATTGACATGCCCAATTCCAGCAACCGTTCTTGATATATTTTAGCCTCCAGTCCCCTAATCATCTTTGTTGCTCTTCTATGCACTCTTTCTAGACCCTCAATATCTTTTTATATATATATTGTGGCAACCAAAACTGGATGCAGTATTCCAAGTGTGGTTTTACCAAGCCATTAAAAAGTGGTTATTAACACTTCATGTGATCATGATTCTGTCCCTTTCTGTTGATGCAGCCTAGAACTGCTTTTAAGCCAACACAGGCCTGGGTTGCATTGTAATCTTTTAAGTAAGAGCCCTCTTTTTTTCTACGTGCATACAACCCACGTACCCTCAGACGATGATTTCATAAGCATCGGCTAAGCTCAGGTGCAATTGTTTGGTTTTTGCCTCAGCCATTTACAAGCCATTGTTTCTAAGTTGCCATTTATTATTTAGTGAACCCTGCCAGTCACAGTTTATTCAATAAACCACGGTTTGACATCTATTTAAACCCAGGCGCATTGAGAAGTGCGGAGCTATTCTTACCATAATCCCGATAATAGTCGTTTTTTCTAAAAGAAATGAAGTGGCTGCATGTTGTTGCATACCGAGGGGAGAAACAGATGGACCCCTCCCTTCCCTCCACTCCCCTTCCAGAGGAGCTACATGAAGGTGGGGAAGAAAGGGAAAAAAAACACCCCACAACTGCTTTAACTGTTCAAAGGTACTCAAAAGTACTCAGAAAGTGATAGTTTGGGGGGGGGGAGGGCTTCTCTATAGTTCAAAGCACCTGTTTGCATAGTCTTAGTGAATAAAGCAAGCAGACAATTCTTCCTTTCAAGGTGTTGAAGTGTTCCTTTCAGAGCTTCCTGCAAATAGCTTTTCTTGTACCTCTCAACAGGTTCTGCATGACTTTTGAGGCAAGATTAAAATCTGTTTGGCAAAAATAATAAACAATATTTGTTGGTGTATAAATTAGAAGTCATGGAGTCTCTACCAAATCACATTTAGCCCTCACTTCTCTCTGTCTCTCTCTCCTCAGTCTGTCTTTCTCTTCTCACTCTTTTCTGTCTATCTCTTCTCTGTTTGTCTCTTTTATCTCTATTTCCCTCTCTCTCTCTTCACTCTCTGTCTGTCTCTTGTCTGTCTGTCACTTCTCTTCCCTCTCTCTTCTCTGTTTCTCTTTCTTTCTCTTCTGTCTGCCTCTTCTCTCTCTCCCTCTCCTCTCTGTCTGTATTTCTCTTCTCTCCCTGTCTCTTTTCTTTTCCCCCTCTTCTCTGTTTTTCTCTTCTCTCTCTCCCTTTCTTTCTCTTCTCTCTCTCTCTCTCTGTCTGTTGTCCCTCTTCCCCTCTCCCTCACATACACACTGACAATAACAGCCAAACTCATATCATCTGTCCTCAGCTTAAATGGGCAGCTTGTTAATAGTTGCTTTCTACACAACTGAAAAATCAATGAAAAAAACAGTTGTTTGGGAGGGGGGAGAGGGAGGGAGGGAGGGAGGGAAAGAGAGAATGGAGTGCATTTCAGTTCTGAACTCCAAACATATCCACCATGTTTGGACTACCCATCTCTCTCTCTCTTTCTCTCATTGTCCCTCCATCTGCCCTGGATTCAAAACTTTAATCATCTTCCCTCCTGCTACATTAAGAAAAGGAATAGTTAGTACCAGACAGTTGGAAAAGGCCAAGGAGAAGATGGCTCCCCCATGAATAGTGGAGTGTGATTTTTCTGCCTGCCCCCAATGGGTTTTTCTGTCCCAGGGAAAAGAAGGGGGGAGATAAATGATGAGCTAGCAGCTGGGAGGACCAACAAATGGGCCATTGAGAAACTGAATGAGGCCTCCCATAGCTCTCGGTCCTTTGCAGGGCACGGCCTGCTCCCCTCTGTGTTCCAAAATTTGTATCCATTTAAGAAATTGCAGTGGTCATTTCCAAAATGTGTGTGTCCTCTTCCACGGGTTCAGAACCTTCGTTCCTTCAACATTCTTAATCTGCTTACAAATTAAACTCCTTGAGAGATTTAGACAATACATTGAAGTGAAAAAAATAAAAATAACAGATGGGCTAGATTCACAAAACACACTGAGTTCAACAACAGCAAACCAAGATTAGACCAGGGGCTCCTAAAACGTTTTGTCATCATCTCCCCCTTTAGGGCAATCTTAATGTACACATCTCCCGTAGCATTCCAAACACAACAATGGACACAAATGGACAATGGAAGCAGTACAATGGCCCTTGGGGAAAGGTGGATTTATTGTAGCAAAGTCCATTTCATGCCACTCTGGACTTCCTCTGTAGCACTTCAAGGGAAGTCCACTTCCCAGTTGGAAAAACAGAGAGGCTAAAACCAATTCATCCATTAAAGTCTGTCCTGCTATCACAACCATGCTCAGTTGTAGGGTTACCAATGTTTCCTTTCCTTATCTTGGAAACCTTGGCTTGATGGACACCAGGAAATTGATCCATAAACAAAATACTGTATCACGAAGAACAAAGTCAACTGATAATGAAACTTGTTCCAGAATTTTGGGACATCGCTGATGAGAAAGCAAGATCCTACAGCAAAACTGGCCTCACTTGTGTCCAATGCCAAGTATCCCCCCCTATGGATTGGTTGACAGTCCTCTTGGGTGATCCCTCACCTTATTCAGAAAATAGATACAGTTGAAGATATGCAACAACTGGTTAAACTCATCTGTGAAACGTGTGTGAGAGAGAGGGAGGGGAGGGGAAGGGAGAGAAAGAGAGATTTGAGTTTACTGGTGGCAATTGAATGGTCTCTTCCTTTTGATAAACCATCAGTAGAGTACAGAAAGCTGCTTATATTTGTCCTCATTTGTCCATGCAGAAATAAATTCCTCTGAGTCCAGTGAACCTTACTTCTGGTTAAATCAGTGTGTGTGTGTGTGTGTGTGTGTGTGTGATATTTGAGTTTACTGATGGCAATTGATTGGTCTCTTCCTTTTGATAAACCATCAAGAGACTACAGAAAGCTGCTTAAATATTTGTCCTGATTTGTCCATAAAAGCTCATGAGAAGATTTGGGGTGCCACCTACTGCACGGGGCTATCATTGGGAGAGGGGAAAATGGACAGGCTTGTCCAAAGAGATCTTTTGGAAGCCTTCTCTTTACAACTGAAAACAACTCAGAGTAGTCACAGCATGGAGAGATGGAGAATGGACACGGTAGAATTGACAAAATGCCTGGACTTAGTTCTCGGTGAGAAAGGCTACTATAAAACATGCACAGGGCAATGTGAAATCCTTACTGTACATTCTCAAAGAAAATGAAATCATCTATCCAGGCTTCAGGGCTTCAGTTCACTGTGATATAATGCCTCCCTCCCATCACCCATGTATACATATGAACGAAATAATGATAGCCACAGAATAGAGACCTCGATTATTACAAACACCCAAAGACCGAAGCACAATTTCATGAAGACTGAGGAAAGCTCCATCCTTTAAATACCTCTTTTATCTACCATACAGGAACATAGAATTTAGGCGGAGGGAATAAAATATTAAAAGCAGGCCTGAGCAGCAGAAACTTGTTTTTATAGATTGAACCAAAGACAACTATAAATCTTTCTGGTTGGTCCAGTTCTGGAATTGGCTGGGATTTCTGCTGGTATCTCTATTCACTAAACCAACCCTGTTGGGTAGCCTTGAAAGACCTACAGCTGAGATGATCACTTTGATCATTTCCACTGGTAGCCGTACAACGCACTCAGCGAGCCACGTGGTTCTATTTTGGACCCCTTACTTCTCAACTATGTGTACTGCACCCCTGTTCAGAAGACTCTAAATTAACTCATTGAATTCATTCCTCTTTCAGATGCTCCCAAACTCATCCTTTTCCACCCATTCTGGTACAACTGCAAGACTATCCATCCCTTTGAGCCTTCTAGATGATGATGAGTCCAGCCCATTGCTCCTTGCAAGCTCTCAGATGCCTTGGGGGATCTTGTCAGAGCAAGAATCTCCCTCCCTTTTCCTTTGCACAAGTCCCAAGCTTGTAAATTTACTCAGGGAGGACAAAGAGAAATCTGGCTGCACGGTCAATCCCACCCACCCACCCACGCAGGCACCAAAAGTAAAGACATCTGTTTTTATGAGCCACTCTACATCTCTTTCTCAGCCAAGGAATGCAAAATAAAACTGCGTGCAAGAGAAGAGAGAGCAAGCCTATCAGAATTCATCTGAGCTGCTCCAGGAGTCAAAGACTGATTTGATATTAACAGAAAATACAAAGCAATCAATGCAGTCTTGGAAGAGACATCAAAACCCCAGAAACCAGTTAGAACCAGCGACAGGAATTGGGGAGCAGGGAGAGAGGAGAGGGGTAGTATATTTGCAGGGCAGACCTACTCCTTATTTTCTCACCCATGGGTTCACAAATATGTCCCAAAAACATTGTCCATGCCCACGTTGGTACCCAACCCATCTCCAGAACTTCTTTTAAAGGTATCCATCCCGCAAATTCACACCAACTCAGCTGTCCAACTGCACAACACCCCCCATCCTTTTAAAATAGGAAAGGCCTCACCCTTCTCTTCCCTCTCACACTACTCTTGCCATGAGATCCACCATGTCTACAACAATTGTCTTCCTTTGCATGCAACAACAGCATCTTCAACACCAGCCTTGAAATGTCTTTCAATGTCCCCACCTGTACACAGAGGCAATGTCTTTGCAACCTCCCCAGAATTTGCCTCTCCGACCAGGCAAGCAAGCAAGCAACTCCTTGCTTGGGTACCACATCCCAAGTCCCTGGGTGGGCAGTGCCAGCCACCAGCAGGAACTCCTGCTGGCTTGGGACAATGGAAGAGGTCCCTTTCCAACAGTCATTTTGCACACAAACACCCGGGGAAACGCCCTCTCCCCACCCCCAATAGTAAGAAGAGACCCCCAGAGGTCATCAAGAGTAGCCCAAAGCGATCTGCTCCTACCTGAGGGTGGCGCTTTCTCCTTGCTTGACCGTCACGTTGTCCATGGCCTTGGGGAAGGTGGCATCTCCGCTGCGCACGGGCACTCCTGCGGGCACAAGGAAGAGCAGCCTGAGACACACGACCACCAGGCACCGCCAGGGCAGGACTAAGCAACCCCCGACCCCCATCCTGGGATGCAGAGACGTCCCTCCAGGCTAAGGTAGATTGCGCCGGCAAGCGGAGGCGATGCTGACGGAGAGGGGCGGCGGTGGGAGCGAGCGCGGAGCAAGAGCGACCCCGAGGCGCTTCGAGGGCGGCGAAGGGTTGAGGCTGCTCGACGGTGAGCGGGGCGCCCGGGAGAAATCCAGCTCCGGAGAGGCGGGGCGTCCAGCAAAGGGTCTCCCGACGCTGCCAGGCGCGGGGAGGGGTGGAGAGAGGCGGCTGCAGACGGGCCGGCCGTCCCGGGGCAAGCGGGAAGCTCCGAGCTCTCCTTCTCGGTCCGGGTTTCCCCCCCCCCAAAA
>BHFT01034230.1:37331-60830 GCA_004320025.1 Laticauda laticaudata
AAAAAAAAAAAAAAAAAAAAAAAAACACAACCCAAACCGGACAAAGTCGCTGCAAGGCTCCGGGGGCGAAAAACTTTCTGCGTCCCCGAGGAGGCAGGCGAGGCGAGGCGAGGCAGCGTCCCCACCGCGGGCGAGGACCCGACGGGGCGCTTGGGGAAGCGGAGCCGGGGAGGCGGCCCGGCGGGGGCTCTTGCCCTCGTTCTCCAGCCAAAGCGGCCGAAAGAGGCCCCGAGCCCCGACGCCGCCCGGCGTCTCGGTCTCCTCGCCCGTCCGGGCTTGCGCGAGCTCCGCTGCTGCTGGGAAGGCTGCGCCGGGCACCGCCGGCCGGCGGCTTAAGGCGAGAAGCGGGCGGGCGGGCGAGGCGGGCAGGAGCCTGCCGCCGGTGCAGCTACTTCTGGCATCCCCGCGCCTCTCGTCCCGCTCGCCGGGCGGCTCTGCTCCGCGGTGCCTCCCGCGCGCGCCCACCGACGGGTTGTCATGGCAGCCTCTCCATCGCTGACCGGGACGCGGGCTCCCCGGTGCAGCCACAGCCACCCGGGGAGACTTCGCACATGCAGCGTCCTGCGCGAAGGACACGCCGGAGCGGCGGCGGCGGCGGCGGCGGCGGCAGCGCGCGCTCTCCCTTCCCTCCCACGCGCGTTAACCCTGCCGGCGCCGCGGTCGGGGACTCAGTCGGGAGGCTGGAGCCCCGCGGGAGGGGGCGGCGGAGGCTGCTTCCTCCTCCGGGGGGGGGGCGGGGGGGGGAGGAAGGGGAGCAAACCCACCTCCCTACCCCGCTTGGCGCGGCTCCCAACCCCGGGACCGACACCGCCGCCCCCCCTTCCCCGCCCCACACACACACACACCCATGGTTGGGACCTGGAAGTGCGAGGCTTGGTCCGGGCTCCTCTTCCAGGACTCGTCGTCTTGGAAGCGGGCCAGGGCGAGGGAGAAACGAGCCCCGAGGGGAATTGTTTTCCAGAGAAAAGAAGGAAGGAAGGAAGGAAGAAAAAAAGAAAGAAAGAAAGAAAGAAAGAAAGAAAGAAAGAAAGAAAGAAAGAAAGAAAGAAAGAAAGAAAGAAAGAAAGAAAGAAAGAAAGGGAAGGAAGGAAATGAAGGAAGGAAATGAAGGGAGGGAGGGAGGGAAGGGCAAGGGAGGAAGGAAGAAAAAAGAAAAAAACAGAAAGAAAGAACAGACAGAAAGAAAGGACAGAAAGAGAGGGAGGGAGGGAAGGAAATGAAGGGAGCGAGGGAGGGAGGACAAGGGAGGAAGGAAAGAAAGAAAAAGAAAAACAGAAAGAAAGAAAGAGAGAAAGAAAGAAAGAAAGAAAGAAAGAAAGAAAGAAAGAAAGAAAGAAAGAAAGAAAAGACAGAATGAAAGGACAGAAAGAGAGGGAGGGAGGGAAGGAAAAAGGAAAGAAGGAAAAGAAGAGAGGGAGGGAGGGAAGGACAAGGGAGGAAGGAAAGAAAGAAAGAGAAAAAGAAAAAACAAAGAAAAGACAGAATGAAAGAACAGAAAGAGAGGGAAGGAAGGAAAAGGAAGGAAGGGAGGAAAGAAAGAAGGAAAAGAAGGCAGAGGGAGGGAAGGAAATGAAGGGAGGGAGGGAGGAAAGGAAAAGAGTGGGAAGATTGGGGAAGCCTACAGGACAGTTGTGAAGAATAGAATTAGAAGGGAAATGGGAAGTTGAGCCATCCAAGCCTTTCCAGACCTCCTTCCAGATGGGTGAATCTTGGCCATGCTAGATACAGTAATCCACATACTGATGATGTCACCTAGTTGGGTGATGAAAGGCCTGCAAGAAAACAACCAAGCTCAAGAGAGCACCAAGGAGCCCACATTGCAATCCAATCACCTCTGAAGGAAGCCATGGTGAGGAAAGGGGCATTTCCTTTGCATGCAAATTTACAATGAATAGCATCAAATTCTCTGGTGCTAATTCACTAAGTTGGGTGTGTATGTGTTTGAGGACAATTGTTAGTCCAGGGTAAGGATCAACACTAGCAAACAATACGGTGTCTCCAATAGAGAATATTACCACTGATGATGTCACCTGCAAGAACAAAACCAAGCTTAGAGACCACTCAGGACCTCACAATATGATAAAGAATCTCAAATCCCATTTGAGCTTGACTTCTAGTGGTTACATAAAAACATGCATTTTTCAAGAGGCAACTGGAAATAGATAGATAGATAGATAGATAGATAGATAGATAGATAGATAGATAGATAGATAGATAGATAGATAGATAGTAGAGTTCCTCTTCTTTTTCATTAAAAGTCCACCATTTCCACCAGGAAATTTTTGAAGGTTGCAGGATACAAATTATTAGGATATTAACTATCCTGTTATTAATAGGATATTAACAGGGTATCGCCCCTTGAAAAAGCACCTTTGGGACAGCCATGACCTTTCTTAGCAAGACTACCAAGCTCTTCAGACTTGGCCATTCTTCAAAATTATCATTTCAACTCTCTTCTTCTATTTCAAATGTTCAGCCCTGTGATTTCCTGTTGATTTTTTCTCTCCTTCCAAGTCCTAGCTAACCAAGCCTTTTCTTGCTTAGTTTCCAAGTCCAGATCCAGTCAGTCAGATGGTTCTACCTGCTGAGAGACAGGTGGAATGTGAAATGAACGCTCTGCTCAGCCTGGGATTTCAAGACCTTAATATTAAAAGGAGCTGTGTGTTCTACTGAGGAGACAAGGCAACCTCAGCAAGATTTAATAGAGGTGCATATTATTGGATCATTCAAGATTAAGGCATGCAGGATTCAGCCGGTTTGGACCAGTTCAGGTGAACCGGATATTAAATTTACATCTGGTTTGCCAAACCGGTAGTTGAACCAACCAACTGGCCTTCCTCAACCCTCCCTGCCCTTCCCAGGAATTCCCACGTGGCCTGTTTTGGATGCAGGTAAGTGGAGGCTCTGGGAGGGTGAAAAACAGCCCTTCCAAAACTTCCAGAAGTCCAGAAACAGGCCTGCTTTCAGCTTCCGGAGGGCCGCCGGAGCCCGGAGAAGGCCGTTTTCACCTTCCCAGAGGCCCGAGGGAAGCCTCCGGACTCTGGGGAAGGCAAAAAACAGTCCTCCCAGAAGTTCCAGAAGTCCAGAAACGGGTCTGTTTCTGGCTTCCAAAGAGCCACTGGAACCTGGGGGAGGCTGTTTTCACCTTCCCTGAGGGAAGCCTCCAGACTCTGAGGAAGGTGAAAATTGGCCCTCCCAGAAGTTCTGGTAGGCCACGCCCATCATGGCCATGCCCACCCAGCAACCAAGCAGAGAAACGGTTGCTGGGATTTTTGAATCCCATCCCTGCACCCAGGGTTGGAATTTAACCACATTGTTGGAAAACCTAGAGTAAGACAGTAATTCCTTGTGTTTTTTTTCAATATATGCAAACCCTTTGCAAAGCCAGGGTTTCCCCTTCTTGAGGGTAAATTTTCTTGCCTGAATGCCAATTCTTGTCTGGCAAAGCTTCCAATTACCGAGTTTGCCGACACAGCAGACGGTTTCAGTTCTGCACAAACAAAAGCAAGCACACCCCCTGCAACAACTTCCAATTCAGCTAGAGGTTTTAGAGCATTAAATATGGAAGGGTCCTTAGGGACCCAATTTGTGGGAAAAGTGCAAAAGACAAAAGAGGAGAGGAAAAATAAGAATATTCTCTGGGTTCCTCTCTGGTTGCAAGCGAGTCTGAAAGACGTTTCAGCCCTTCGTCATGAGAAACGAGAGTAGATGGAATCAGGTCTGTCAACCTTCAATAGTCATACGTGTCTGGCATGGGGGAAAGTTTCATCCCTGGCATTTGCAGGTAAGCCAGGAAGAGAGGAAATTCTGCCTTTAAAACCTACGAGTGTAGACAATACTAAACTAGACAAAATAATGGAGAGGTTTGGTATATGGCACCTCCAGAGGGAATTGCAACAAATACAACTTTCTCTTCCCCTTCTTTGACAAGCAGCAAATGTCAAAAAAAATCCCCTGCTGGAAATGTTTTCAAGGAACTACATTCTCGGGTTTTCCCTCTCCAGCTGGATCATGAGCTAGTTTGGGTGTAATAGTCCCCAGCAGGGACTATCTTCCCAGTAATTTTGAATATTAATATTTTATCCTTCTGACAACTCTATACTCTTGGTTAGGCTGGCAAAGAGCTGCTAAGCTTTGCAAATGTTTGAGAACCAGATAACCTTCCCGGTCCTGAACTAATCACTTCCACACAGACAGAGGTGTGATGACCTGGGGCGTGGCACAAAGACAGCACAGTTAAATAAGCAAGAAGAGTCCCTTTAATTATCTCCAACTCTGCCCCCAGTGTCCAGGTTATCTTTGTCTGGAGAAAAACTCTCTCAGGAAACAGCATTTAAGTGGAGAAAATTCAGTCCAAAAACAAAGTACATACAAACTGTAACTAAAAATCCAAACAAACCAAGCTACAGTAATTAACTGGACAGGGCAGGAGAAGGAATTACAGACTTGAAAGCACAGCCAAACACACACAGTTGGGAAGATGCCAGGAACTCAGGTAAGCCTTGAGGATACCAGGTAATTCACACTTTGATCTCAACAGTTTGCTGTGCACAGCTTCCCTTTTTAAACACTGTGTTCCCAGTTGCAGCTAATGAAGGGAATCAGGGCCCTTTCCTCCCCCTGTAAGCCATGCAACTCACGTTGTTCCCTTCTCTGTTCCTCCCTGTGTTCCCTAGAATGAAGAGGGGATGGGACCGTGTCTTCCTCCAAATTCCCTCTCCCTTGCTCTACCTCTACGCTCTGCCCAGCCAAACTTTGCCCTTCCCCAGTTTTTTCCACAGCCAACGGAGCCACACTTCCACTCTCTGTGAGCTGCTTGTCCTCCCCCTCCGAATCAGATTCTGACAGGGGCATGACAAGAGGCCTTCATTTGTGGTTAGTACAATGGGATTTATTGAATGGATTTGAGATAGGCCTCAATGTACGATCTGCAAACTGAGCTCGTAAATTTATGTTGCTGCTAAGCAAGACAGTTGTTGGGTTAATTTTGCCCCATTTTACAACCTTTCATGCCACTATTGTTAAATGAATCACTGCAGTTGTTGAGTTAGTAATGTGGCTGTTAAATGAATCTGTCTCAATTGACTTTGCTTGTCAGAAGGTCACAAAAGAGGATCACATCATCCTGGGACCCAGCAACCATTATAAATACATGCCAGTTGCCAAGCATCTGAATTTTGATCATGTGACCATAGAGATGCAGTCGTGGTTGAAAGTATGAAAAATGATCATAAGGGTTTTTTTTCAGTGCCATTGTCACATTGAATGTCACTAAAGGAATGGTTGTAAGTAAAGGACCATCTGCACAATTGTCTGGTTTTACACAGCACATTAAATCCTAAACATTTACAAACTGTAGTCGCCGGCTTAGTCTTTTATCCAGGGGTGGGATTCAAAAATCCCAGCAACCGGGCAGTGAACTGGTTGCTGGGTGGCTGTGGCCATGCTCAGCCTCCTGGAACTTCCTTTTTCTGGCTTCCAGTGGGTCTCCAGAGCCCGAGGGAGGCCATTTTCATCCTCTCAAGGGTCCAGAGGCCTCTCCCAGGCCTCTAGAAGGGTGAAAACAGCCTCCCCTGGCCTCTGAAGGCCCACTGGATGCCAGAAACAGGACCATTTCTGAACTTCCCGAAGGCCCATTTTTCCCCTCCAAGGGCCTCCACGCGGACCATCGAAGATGGGCTGCATGGAGAATCCTGGGAGGGGTGAGGCTGAGGTGGTGGGGCCAGCTGATCGGTTGAAATACCGGTTTAGCGAACCAGCTGTAATAATATCCGGTTCACCTGAACCAGTCCAAATCGGTAGAATCCCACCCCTGCTTTTATCCAAAGATATTCATGTAGTCCTCAACTTGTGGAAAAAATTGGGGCCAGAATTTTTGATGCTGAGCAAGATGGTTGTTAAATGTTAGGTGAGTCATGCCTGACTTTATGATCCTTTTTGCCCCAGTTATTAAATGAATCTCTGTGCTTGGTAAGTGAATCACAGAGATCTGGCTTCTTTCGTTGATTCTGCTTGTTGGAAGCCACCTGGGAAGGTAAGCAACATGGCAATCATGTGACATCAGGATGCTACAGTTGCCATAAATACAATTGCTGGTTGCCAAGTGCCCAAATTTTGATCACATGACTGTGGGGATGCTGGAACAGTCATATGTGCGAGGACCAGACATTAGTGACTTTTTTCACTGCCTTGTCAAATCAAACCAAATCAAGTTTATTACAGTCATAGACCAGAACAAATAAAAACACCCAAAGAATATCCAGTTAAAAAAATTCTGAAATAAAATAACATATAACAGATAAAACAGTGTCTTGTAACTTTGGACGGTCACTAAATGAATAGTTGTAAATGAGGACTACCTGTAATAAGATTGAAGCTTTGTTTAGTATGTTATGTAAAAACAACCCCTATCTCTCTCCCCTTACATTTAGAATCTAGATCCAAAAAAATAATCCAGGACAAAAGTATCACTATCAAGTACCAAAAGGATGGAGTGGCCCCACCTGAGGATATTCTCGATACAGATTTATAGAAATCATACACAACTATTCTAATCTCTTCATTTGAAAAAAAACAACAACAACTGATGGGCCAATTAATCAAAACACTACTCTCTATCAACAGCAGGGATTAAAATCACAATTTACATGCTTTGGGGGAAAATAAAGAGAAGAAAATAATTTGTGCTTTTGCAAACCTTCAGTGTACAAAAGGAGCTAAGGATTGTTTAATAGGATAATTAATATCATATTAATATCCTATTAATAACAGGATAGTTAATATCCTAATAATTTGTATGCTGTAACCTTCAAATATTTCCTGGTGGAAAAGGTGAACTTTTAATGAAAAGAAGGAATTTTATCTACCAGTTTGGCTGCCTGCCTGCCTACCTACCTACCATGTTTCCCTGAAAATACGACCTACTAAGAAAGTAAGCCCTAGCTTTATTTTTTACATGTGCACCCAATATAAGCCCTAACCCCAAAATAAGCCCTAATTAAGATCCCATCCACTCCAGGGTGCACAGGTTAAAAAATAAGCTAAGTTGGGGATGGGGGTGGGGTGGGAATAGAGCTGTCCTATTACTTACCTTCAAATAGTTGCAGCCAGACCTTGCACACCTTGGCCCATTTCTTATTCTGCTGGTAAGGCTTTCCTGAAGGCCTTTGCAGCTGATAACAGACCTCTGGATCAATCAGGAAACCCCTCCTGGCTTTGTTGGACAAAGAAGTACCTGAAGGCCTCTGACAGAGAAAAGAAGACCAGGGGCGATGCAGGAAAGTGAGGTGAGTCAGTGAACGACCTCCCCCCCCAAAATAAGACCTGGTGCTTTTTTTGGTGGCAAAAAATATAAGACAGGGTCTTATTTTCAGGGAAACATGGCTATCTATCTATCCATCCATCCATCCATCCATCCATCCATCCATCCATCCATCTATCTATCCATCTATCTATCTATTTATCTATCTATCTACCAGTATGATAGTGCAGTGGTTAGAGTGCAATATTGCAGGTTAATTCATTTCGATTCTCACTGGCTCAAGGTTGATTCAGCCTTCCATCCTCCAAGATTGGTAAAATGAGGACCCAGATTGTTGGGGCCAATATGCTGACTCTGTAAACTGCTTAGAGAGGACTTCAAACCATTATCTATCTACCCATCCACCCACCCACTTCTATATCCACCCATCCATTTCAAAAGACATGACAGTCATTAAGCAATGGACAAGTTAGATTCCTACTGTAATTCTGAGCAAACAAATAAGTCGAACTGAATTCAGTGGCACTTCTTAGTTAAACGTGCACCATTCATCATGGAAACTCTTAATTAGTTTGAAATTAGCATTGTGTTTGAAACTTCCAGATCTTTGCTGCAAATGCCAGTGAAACCTTGGGACTACCAGATCTTTGCTGAGATGACAACACAAAATGTTTTTCCTGTATTTTCCTTACTGTCTAGCCGCTGGCTGTATTTTTGCAGTACAGGTTGGGGAGTCTAGATTTATGGGATACATTTTCTTTTGGTGGTGCTGAAGGCTGCAGTCCAAAAATAGATATGGCCAGGATAAGGGAGGTGAACCCTGACAGATAAATGTTTGAGCCCACAGCAAGAAAGGTAAGGGAACTTTTTTCCATCCTTAATAAATGCCTTTTTCTTTGCATTGTATTTGTAAAATGGTACATGAAAATTGCAGACTGCATTATCAAATCTCCTGGAGTATGAATTTGGATCCCCTCTGTGGTCTAATTTTTTTTTACAGATTTGTAAACCAACTAGCTTAATAATATGGGACTCATTTCTTCTCCATCCATAAATATTTTGTTTTTAAAAGTCCTAAACTTTCACATTTAAATGACTAATTCTACAACAGTCATCTTGGAAGTCAACTTAACCTTCAGTTAAGTTAGAATAGAATAACAGAGTTGAAAGGGACCTTGGAGGTCTTCTAGTCCATCCCCCTGCTTAGGCAGGAAACCTGACATCACTTCAGACAAATGGTTATCCAATCTCTCCTTAAAAACTTGAAAACAGTCTCTCCTTAAAAACTTGTAAATGTTGGAGCATTTACAACTCCTGGAGGCAAGTTGTTCCACTACTTAATTGTTCTAACTGTCAGGAAATTTCTCCTTGGTTCTAGATTGCTTCTCTTCTTGATTAGTTTCCATCCATTCATAGCTTCTTGTCCTGCCCTCAGGTGCTTTGGAGAATAGCTTGACTGCCTCTTCTTTGTGGCAGCCCCTGAGATACTGGAACACTGCTATCATGTCTCCCCTAGTCCTTCTTTTCATCAGACTAGACATATCCATTTCCAGCAACCATTCTTTATATGTTTTAGCCTCCAGTCTCAGTCCAGTTATGCAAACCAACATGCTAATCCATCAATTATATCTTGTAAGCCATAATGACTTGTATTCATTTGACGTACCAACCCAAAATCAAGCTACTGTACACTAAAGGTAATGGTTTCCCTATTCAGCCACGTCCCAATCTAGGGGGTGATGGTCATCTCCCTTTCTTAGCCAAAGGATCCAGCATTGTCTGAAGATGCTCCTGTGCTCATATGGCTAGCATGACTAAATGCCAAAGGTGCTGTTACCTTCCCAATGAAGTGGTACCTATTTTTCTACTTGCATTTGCCTTCTTTCTAACTGGTAAGTTGGCAGGAGCTGAGGCAAGGATGGGAGCTCATCCCATCGCACGGCACTTGGGTCTCGAACCTGGGTTATCAAGCTCACCATCTTTAACCACTGAGCCATTGGCACCCTCCCCTCAGCAAACAACACTCATATACCAATCCTACCTCAGTCATGAACTGAGCGCCTTTGGTCCACATTAATAGTCTACACAGAGGTGGGCTGCTACTGGTTTTCCCCGGTTCGGGCGAATTGGTAGCTAATTTTATTGTTTTTATTGACTGGTTCGGTGAATTGGCAAATCCAACCCCTGGCTGTCCCTGCCCACCCTGCCCCTCCCCTCCCAGGAATCTCCATGAGTCCATGTGGCCCGTTTTGGATGCTAGGTAAGGACCTTCATGGAGGCTCGGGGAGGGTGAAAAATGATCCTACTGGAGGTTCCAGAAGGACAGAAATGGGCTCCAGAGGGCCTCCAGAGGCCAGGGAAGCTGTTTTTGCCCTCCCAATGGCTCAAGGAAAGCCTCTGAAGCCTGGGGAGGGTGGAAATCACCCCCCACCATAGTGCAGGAGGCTGACTAGGCCATGTCCACCTTGGCCACGCTCACCCAGAGAACCAGTTGCTAAATTTTTTGAAGCCCACCCCTTACTCTGCTCCTAGATTTTGTGCTATTTTTAAAAAAATTTTTTAAAAAAGATCGAGAGAATTGCAGAGCGAGAAGGCAAAAACGTAATCCACATTAAAAATGACCCTAGGATGGTTTTCCAAAGACCTAGACCTAACAAAGGAGGTGCAGTTGGTTTTCTCCTTCCCCAATTTCTCCTTCTTCATCCCTAACATTTTTTTAAAAAAATGAACATTCTCTAAAGGCTGCTTCAGGATTGTTCTGGTCCATTGTGTAAATCAGTGTTTACCCCTCTGGATAAAAAAAAAAAAAANGTAAATCAGTGTTTACCCCTCTGGAAAAAAAAAAAAAAAGTAATAATAAAAAAATTTGACACCTACCACCTGTTCCAAAACACTGCTGAAAAAACAAGATGAAAAAAAAAGAAACAATGCACAATGCATAAGAGAATGATTTACAAATAAAGGAACTTCCCTGTTGAGGTGTGTGCTTGGCTTGGTATGGAGATGAAGCAGCCCCTTGAGACAAAAAGGGATATGTAAATGGATGTTGTGTAGACAGGGGTTGACAGGTGGAAAGCAGAAGTCTAGGAAGCAATGAAAAACTGTCGTGTGGCAATATGCGACCCTGGATCTAGCAAGTGTTCCCTCTGGTCTTCTATCAAGCCTCCCTTCTCACCCCATTCGATGCACTATCCAAACTAATCAGTCTCCTTTTTCGTCTCGGCTTCACGATCATCCAAGCCGCCTTCTTTAACTTGCATTTCAGGGCTGACTTTCATTATTTCTGGTTTGGTCAGCAGATGACATGATAGCCCAGCATAATTTAGAGCCTGATGATGGGATGCAGCTGCACTCATTTATTTTTAATTATTTATATCCCGTCTTGTTTTTTTTATAAATAAGGTGGCCAACACAATACCATGTCTGAAATGATATATGGTTTCCTCCTTCCTAGAAAATTTCCAAGGTCTATTCCTATTGTATTGCATTCTGTTCTGTTCTATTCTAGTCTATTCTAGTCTACTCTAGTCTTGTACTCTCTTCTTGTCCATATTCTAGTCCATTCTATTCCTATCCTTAACCCTTTCCCATTCCATCCCATCTATTTCTATTTCTATTTCTATTTCTATTATTTCTATTTCTATTTCTATTTCTATTTCTATTTCTATTTCTATTTCTATTTCTATTTCTATTTCTATTCTTATTCCTATTCTTATTCCTATTCCTATTCTTATCCCATCCATTCCTATTCCATTATATTCCATTTCATTCTATACACCGTACTCCTTCCACCTGCTATTTTCCCCAAAACAACAACCCTGTTGAGAGAGTGTAACCGGCCCAAGGTCATCCAGTCAGCTTTAATGCCTATGGCAGGACTAGAATTCACAGTCTCCTTCATGATTGGCAGAAGTCACCCCATTTAAAGTTACAGCAACATTGAAAAAAGGGACATATGACCATTTTTCACATTTATGACTGTAGAGGCAGCTCCATGGTCACATGATCAAAATTCAGACACTTGGCAACTGACTCATATTTATAATGGTTGCAGCATCCCAGGGTCACGTGATCTCTTTTGGTGACATTCTGACCAGCAACGTCAATAAGGAAGCCAGATTCACTTAACAACCATGTTACTCATTTAACAACAGCAGTGAGTCCCTTAACAATGGTTGCAATAAAAGTCACAAAAATGGGGAAAACTTCACTTAACCACTGCCTCTGTGACCAACAGAAATGTTGGGCTCAGTTGACGTCATAAGTCGAGAGCTATCATTCATTCATTTATTTAATTTATATTGCCGCGTATTCACCCATGGTAACTCGAGGTGGCTTACAGAATGTAAAACCATCTTTAAAATAAAAAACAATAAAAAGTAACAAAAAGAATCAAATAAATTATTAAAGTACAATAGAACAAAGTCTGGAAAAAAAATTTCTGCATACAGTGGTGAGATTAATTTTTTTTTACTACTGGTTCTATGGGTGTGGCTTGGTGGGCGTGGCAGGGGGAGGTTAGTCCAAAATCCCCATTCCCTCCCCACCCCACAAACCTGCTTTGCAGCTCCATTTCCCTGTGCAGGGCAACAAAAGAAGACCCAGCCGATCAGCTGGGACTTGGGAGGCAGAGAATAGATAGGGGCAGGGCCAGTCAGAGGTGGGATTTGCTGGTTCTCCAAACTACTCAAAATTTCCACTACTGGTTCTACAGAACTGGTCTGAACTGGCTGAGTACCACATCTAACTATCTATATGGCTTCAGGGCTGGTTCCAAAATGCATGCACACTGGTTTACTTGCACAGACATGCACCATAATTTCATTTGCTCGGATGACATTTCGTCCATGCAGACTGCACCACTATTAAAAGGAAGTTGAATTTTCTCCCCTTCCTGCCCCCCACCCCCAACCCCCTCATTTTGTCAACTTNAAAGGAAGTTGAATTTTCTCCCCTTCCTGCCCCCCACCCCCAAGCCCCTCATTTTGTCAACTTTCACATTATTTCAGGCTGCTAATTGTATTATGTTCTGCATGGTATGGGAGAAAGAATTAATTCTAACGCTTCCTCTCCCATCCTGTTTGCTTCACTTTTGCTTCTCTTGACTTGCCAATAACTATTCTTGCTTTCCCAGCTTCCTTCCGATACAATGCGCCACACTGCTATTAAAAGGGACTTCTGGAGAAATTGGACATTGGCAGCTGGGGACTCTGGTGACCAATTAATAGTGTGTCCCAAATGCCAGCCAGGATTGTAATTAGAGTAATAAATTCTACACAAGATGTAGATTGCAAAGGGTCAAACCAGCATTCCTTGCTTTATTACATTACAGTCAAGAATCATCATCCCAAATCCAACCAAGGCTTAATTTGAGTCAAAGTTCAACTCTTGTATCTATTTTCAAATCAAAGTTGAGCCTAGATTCTATGAAGAAAAGGAAGCTATTTCTGAGCTCATTCAGGGTGTAATTCTTTCACAGAAAATGACATTCTGAACCACTCAGGGATATTTGCAAAATTCTTACCTGAATTTTCTCTTTGCTGTCTGGATTTTTTCCCCCCAGTTGCATGACAAGTTGGCCATGATCTCAAGATTTTCATGTTTTTTTTTTTTTTATCCAACTGTGGCAACAGGGCATGCTTTGATTTTTTTTAAAAAAGAAAATCCTACAAGAATGACATGTTGCATGAAGATCTTTTGTGTAGAGTTCTACCAAATACTGAGCAAAAAGGGTTCCCCTCCCCTGTCAGACACTGGGATGACTGATGAATTAAACAACTTTGATGGTACAGCCAGATGGTAACACTCTCTGGCTGCTGTTTTTCCAATGCCAGTGAAGGTGAGGATTTATATTTTGCTTATTGCTTAGTTCTGGTTGTCAAATAGCTTCTCAAAACTACAATCAAACAAAAACAATATTGACACAACTTTATGTACAGTTACATCTATAGTAAGAGGTGGTATTCAGCAGGTTCTGACCAGTTCTGCAGAACTGGTAGCAGGAATTTTGAGAAGTTTGGAGAACCGGAAAATACCCCCTCTGACTGGCCCTACCCCCATCTATTATCTGCCTCCCATTGAGTCTCAGCTGATTGGCTGGGTCTTCTTTTGTTGCCCTGCACAGGAGAATGGAGCTGGAAAGCAGGTTAGAGGGGTGGGGAGGGAATGGAGGTTTTGCAGTAACCTTCTCCTGTCACGTCCAACAAGCCACATCCACAGAACCAGTAGTAAAAACTTGAATCCCACCGCTGATCTATAGTTATATATCTATAGTTATAGATACAACTATACAAGAGTGCAGAGAAGAGCAACAAAGATGATTATGGGATTAGAGGCTAAAACATATAAAGAATGGTTGCATGAATTGGGTATGTCTATAGTTTGATGAAAAGAAGAACTTGGGGAGACATGATAGCAGTGTTCCAATATCCCAGGGGCTGCCCCAAAGTAGAGGGAGTCAAGATATTCTCCAAAGCACCTGAAGGCAGAACAAGAAGCAATGGGTGGGGAACTGATCAAGGAGAGAAGCCACCTAGAACTAAGGAGAAATTTCCTGACAGAACAATTAACCAGTGAAACAACTTGCCTCCAGAAGTTGTAAATACTCGAACACTGGAAGTTTTAAAGAAGAGATTGGATAACCATTTGTCTGAAGTAGTGCAGGGTTTCCTGCCTTAGCAGGGGATTGGCCTACAAGACCTCCAAGGTCCCTTCCAACTTTGTTATTTCATTGTTCTGTTCTGTTCTATATTTACCTCAGAGAGGAACGAAGTTAGGACAGACTGAAATCATAACATTATTAACTACCAAGATGAAGACACATCTTTAGGAATCAGGCTCAGCCATCCCTAAATCTATATAGCCTGGAACCATCACTGTTTGGAGAGACATTTCAAGAATGGATAGTAAAAAAATCATATGCTTGCATGTTCATAATTCAGAGTTATTTGATTATCAAGCAATGTTGCTCACCCTTGGCAACATTAAGATGCATGGACTCCCAGAATTCCCCAGCCAGCATGCTGTTGAAGTCCACGCAATCTTAAACATATCAAGATGGACAAGCCATGTTCTAAAGCAGTGATTGGGTTGGTGGTCTATCCACGTGCAATGCTGTTGGTCCCACAGAAAACATCTGCTACCTTTGTGACATTAAAGGACCTGGAGTTGCTATGGAGATGAAGAACGGAAAACATTTCCTGACACCATCATCACCTTCTTCAACAGAGTGCTTTTAGATCACATGCTGGAAAATAGAGAGTGATGGGTTTGGGTTTCTCCCCCCCCCCCCCCGCCCCATACACAATGCAGACATAACAAAACAACCACTAAGCTGGAATGTTTTCTCCTGACAAGATGACTGCAAAGTGTTGGATTGGGTTGGAGGGAGAAAATGCTTTCGTTAAAACACAAAAATATATCTTTAAAAACCTGGCAGGAGCAAGGGAATATTGCCAGCCAGGCACATATCCTCTCTGTCTAAATCTTCCTTCTCAGGAAAGCATCTTTCTAAAAGTACTCGCTTCCAGTTTGATTTATTGCTCCCAACCATATTCCATGTTAACAGCTTACTCCATTTAGAAAGGACCAAAAANGATACAAGATCAAGTGAGGTACTAATACCACTCTATAAAGCCTTAGTAAGACCACACCTAGACTACTGCATCCAGTTTTGGTCACCACACTCTAAAAAGATGGTGAGATTCTAGAAAGAGTGCAGAGAAGAGCAACCACAATGATTAGGGGACTGGAGGCTAAAACATACAATGAACGGTTGCAGGAATTGGATATGTCTAGTCTAGTAAAGGGAAGGACCAGGGGAAACAGGATAGCAGTCTTCAATATTTGAGGGGCTGCCCCAGAGAGGAGGGGGTCAAGCTATTTTCCAGAGTGCCCAAAGGCCAGACAAGGAATAATAGATGGAAACTGAACAAGGAGAGATTCAACCTAGAAATAAGGACACATTTTCTGATAGTGAGAGCAATCAACCAATGGAACAGAAGTTGCCTTCGGAAGTTGTGAGAGCTCCATCCCTAGAAGCTTTCAAGAAGAGACTGGATGTCGACCCTGAAGATGACTTAAGTGTAGCCATATTCTATTCTAGCTTTTGTCTATTTTTTTTTCTTCGCTTCTTTAGGCTTTCTGCATAAGAATTTAATGCTACTTCAGGCTTGCCACTCTTTAGATGGTGAGAGGGGAGTTATGTAGAAAAGGGGGGGGGTTTGCTATGTCTCGGTGGCATTCCAATCTAGTCAGAGTCGGAATTACATCAGTTTCTTGCCAATTTAATATATCCCTAATAAACCAACTTTAAAAAGATTTGGATTTTTATTCAGGGGATTTGTTACTTGGAAGGCTGACACTGGACTGCTATTTGTCAGAAATGGTGTAGGGTGCTTGGTGGGGGATTGGATGAAGATGATCTACAAGGTCCCTTCCAACCAGTGGTGGTATTCAAATTTTTTACTCCTGGTTCTATGGATGTGGCTTGGTGGGGCATGGGTTTGGTGGAACATGGCAGGGGAAAGTAACTGCAAAATCCCCCATTCCCTCCACACCCAGTAACCTGCTTTCCAGCTCCGTTCTCCTGTGAGGGCAACCAAAGAAGACTTAGCCAATCAGCTGGGACTCAGGAGGCAGAGAATAGATGGGGGCGGGACCAAGTCAGAGGATGGTATTTTCCAGTTCTCCGAACAACCAAAATATCTGCTACCAGTTCTCCAGAACTGGTCAGAACTGGCTGAATCCCACCACTAGGTTAAACACAAACTGATTTGCAAGATCTGTTATTATAGTATAGCCATTCTAAAGTTTTCTGCATAGATTATTCATGGTCTGTGACAACAGTGGGGCAGATAGCAAAACAACAAAACACACACACAGAGAGAGTGAGAGAAGAGAGTAGTTTTAAGTATTGTTTCTTCCCTTATTGCTCATCATGGACAACTTAATCTATCATATCTTAGCTCCCAGTTCCCATATCCATCAGCACCAGCGTCGGCTGCAACTCCAGTCCACAATACAACTAGAGGTTACAAGGAAAAGAAAGACAGACTGTAAAGTGTTTATTCCAACAGGTCATTTTTTATGAACGGTAGTATATTAGAATTGTATTTAGTGCCTTAACATTTTGGATTTATAAGAATCGTTAAAGTCCTGTACTAGGTTTTATAGCACTTCCTGAAAGTTATTGCTATATACTATCCACAGCTCTGTGGAATGGAAAAACTAGAAATGGAATGAAATGATAACAGCCCAATTCATAAAACAAGTATGGAATCATGATAATAAAATAAGAAGAAAAGAAATACCCTTTCTGTCAAGTATTTGGAATTGCAAGCTGTTAAGGCATTTGAGGGAAAATTGAATTAAACTGCGCTAACAGAAGACAGGTTTTACTGATATCTAGTGTTGATGGTTTTCAGGGAATGAGGGGAAAATTTGTGGGGGTGGGGAGAGGCGGTAGAAGGATGGGAAGGATGAAAAATTTTTCCCTGAATTTTATAGTTTTGTATTTTTGGAAATTATGGCCGATATGGAGGGCATGAGTTACTCAAAATTGAAACTTTTCCAACTGTTATGATTTAAGAATAGACAAATAGTACACAGCTACCACTGGAAAATAGGATTGTATTAGTACCAATATGGCTGTCCTACATAATTTAAATAATAGAAACCTTTTTTCTCTCACTATACTACAGTCTTTTTTTTCTCCTCGACTACATATCTTGTGTTCTAGATTAATTAAAATGAACACAAAGCTGTCAGGAATAACCAACATTCCCAACAATCACTTAAATAAGAGCAGCAGTGTGGTGCAGATGCCAAAAAGCCAACACAGTCCTAGGCTGCATAAATAAAGGGTAAAATCAAGAATCATGAAATGTTAATACCACTTTATCATGCCTTGGTAAGGCCACACTTGGAATACTGCATCCCATTTTGGTTGGCCCAATGTAAAAAAGATATTTGAGACTCTATTGAGAAGAGTGTGGAAAGAGCAACAAAGATGATTGGGGAGCTGGGAGGCTAAACATATAAAAAATGGTTGCTGAATTGGGTATGTCTAATTTAGAGGAAAAGAGGACTAAAGGGAGACAGGATATGCAGTCTTCCAATATCTTAGAGCTACCACAAGAAGGGGAAGTCAAGCTAATTGTGCAAAGCACCTGAGGCAGGACAAGAACAAAGGAGGGAAAACTCATCAGGAGGAGAAAGAAAATTGCCTGACAATGAAGAACAATTAACCAAATAACCAATGGAACAACTTGCCTCCAGAAGTTGTGAATTCTCCAACATTGGAAGTTTTAAAGGAGAGATTGGACAACCATTTGTCTGAAATGGTATGAGGCAAGTTTATGACTTGTGGACTTCAACTCCCAGATTCCTGAGCAAACATGACTGGAGGAGGAATTCTTGAAGTCCACAAGTCTTAAAGCTGTCAAATTTGAAGACCCCTGGTATAGGGTTTCCTGCCTCAGCAGAGAATTTGACTAGAAGATCTCCAAGGTCTAGTCTAGTCTATTCTCTCCGACATGTTAGTTCTTGTGTTCAGAGCATTCAGTGAGGCCAACCTCCAAATACAACAAATTTATAACTGTCTGAAATGTTTTCCTATCCTCCAGCACAAATGCTTTTTGATCACCCGGGTTCACACATTCAAATGCTGGTAGACTCTCTCACTCTTGCACTCTGGGTCTTATCTGTGGGAATCAGATCTCTGATGTGCAAGAAAGCTGCAAAACAAAGGGAGCCCTTTGTAGCCATAACACCAATAGGAATATGTCACCTACCTCAGCATGGGAGTACAATTTTAAAAGAGAGCCTTGCACCTTAAAAAAATCCCAACACTGTTATTTTCCAAGATAGAACAAACACACTTTGGTGATGTTGATTCATTTCCCTGAAAAAGTGCCAGCAGCTTTGGACATCCCTCAGTCTTCTTAGATAACATTTGATGGAAACAGTTTCTGAAATGGACTCAAAATAACTGTTATGGTTCTTTGTTTAAAATGTTCCTCAAGTTGGAGTTAAAGGAGCGGTTGGTAACAGAAAATGCCCACCACCATGCAAAATAAATCAGAACTCAAAACAAGTTAGGAGGAAACAATCTCAGACAATCCTCACTCTGTCAAGGACCTAGGGGTACTACATCCTCAAATTATGTATAGCCCCAAGACTCACTTTTAACAGCATGCAACCCAAAAAGAGCCTTTAAAGAGTTGTTAACGCTAATTGTTGAAGCGTTCTTCTCTGTACATTGAACTGATAACAAGAGGCATACAAAACTTTTGCCAGACCAATTCTTGAAATACAGCTGTTCCATGGAACCCGCAATATAATTGGATCATAACACGATTGAGCGTATATTCAGAGGTAATTTATCAGAGAAAGTACTCCACTTTGCTACTGCACAATATAATCACTATGCCCTCCATGCCTCAAAATTCACGGGCCTGGACAATTTGGAACTAAGTGCGCGCTGAGGTCCGATCTAACACAACAGAATTGGTCTGTTTAAGATGTCTTACCCTGCCAATGACTCTTCCAAGTGCCAACCGAGAGAGAGCAAGGAAAACAACCAAATAAAAACTCAAGGTTCTAAATATGTCAAACTCCTGCACCTCCTCAGGACTCCCAAATTGCAGAAAAATACGCCCAAAGCGTATCAGAGCCACACCAGGTGGACAACTGCCTTAGAACATTCCTACCTGACTCTAGTTAACAGCCTCAACCTCTCCCAGCTTTAACTCTCAAAAACGGTCTACTGGGTGGACCTCGCCCCATTCCTAAAAGAGTCCTTAAAGGGGGCATACAAAAGTGCACCAGTGGGCTAACTGTCCCTGTCTTACTGTCCCCATTCCTTTATCTTATTTACTTCCATCCTTTTGTCTTCTTGTTTATGTTCATCGACTTATACTTGTTGTCTCTAATGTGTTTGACAAATAAATAAAAATAAAAACCAGGAAAGGCGAATTCGTTTTCCTGATTCTAAAGACACACCACACACAAAATAATTTCTCAGATGTTTTGCAGGAAGCTCAAACTGTCCTCAGTTTTCCTTGCCTCTATAGTGATCCTGACAGCCATTCTTTGCCCATGAAGAGTGGAAGAAAATATTAACAAGAGACTTGACATAATCCCAAACAAGATCCCTTGCTGGATCCTAAAAGGTTTGTTCCTTTTGACCACACTTATTATACAGATAATGAAGTGCCTCCAAAATAGTTTATCCTACAAACTACATAACATTGAAGGCACTCGAGAATGTCCACAACATGTATGGTTGCACTGTTTCTTGCATGGAGAATGATGAAATCCTCAAGATGGCAATTGAAGATCATTGGAAGCGCCCCAACGCTCCATTTAAACAACCATAGAGGGGTGCCTCAAATACATGAAGGACATTCATGGAAAATTTTTATAAAAGGGCTAAATGGACTTGTCCTCAGCTATGCAATTCCAAGCATCATTGCTGTGGACACTACAGGTAGTCTCCTCAATTTCTAACCCATTCATTTAGTGACTGTTCAAGAGTCCATAATAGTGGCTGAATAAAGGTGACTTTTTAACTCAGGTCTTAGGTTAACCAGTACCATTGCAGACCTCTCCGTGGTCAATGTGAATCAAAATTCAGTTGTGCACTGACAATGAGCATTAACTATACAACTGATTTGCAGGTCCCAAGGGTTTAATGTGATGCACCATTTATGACATCCAGCTAAGCTTCTGACAAAAGTCCAATTTTGGGGAAAGCCATGTGATTCACTTTCACTGCAGTGATTTGGGGAACAACTCCATGGCAAAAACGGGTCATTCTAAACATGTACGGTGGAATTAAACGGCACTCTTTTGCTTAGCCATGGAAATCCAGATCCCAACTGTGGGTTGTCAAGTCAAGGGTTGTAAAAAACTTGAAAATTTCATTGAGGGTCACATCAAAATGGTGTGTTTGACCATCAGAGGAGGAGACTGGATGGGCGTGTGGCACTCACCATCAACTCTGCAGCTAAAAAATGGGCTCCCTGACTCGTTTTCAGCCTGGGCATGGCTTCTGCAACCCTCTGCCAGCGAAAAACAGAGCCTGGGAAGAGCCACTTGTGCCTCCCCAAGCTCCATTTAGGCTGCAACACTCCATTTCCTGCAACCCCCATCTGCCGTGAAAATAGAGCCACAAAGAGGGGTGCTCCACTCCTATCAGGGCCCCCTCCCAAGCTTTGTTTATTGTCTGGCCAGGAGGCAGCGACAACCGCTCCTTTGCATTTCCAGGGCAGTCCCATGGGCCATATCTACTTAAGCATCTCCTGTGGGCTGGATGCGGCCCATGAGCCTGAGTAAACAGCCCGTTTATATTGAGGACTAGCTGTAGGCGTGAAGCTGTCCAGTGAAACAGAGAGCACAGTTTATGTTATTCCAGTGACCTTCTGATAAAGGAGGAAGAAGAAGAGAAAAGGAAGAGGACGGAGGTAGAAGGAAGAAGCAACGGGAAGAGGAAGAGGAAGAGGAAGAAGCACACGAAGAAAGAAGAAAGGAGGAAGTAGGAGAGAGGAGAAAAGGAGAGAGGAGAAGGAGAAGGAGAAGGAAGAAGGAGAAGTGAGAAGGAGAAGGAGAAGAAGAGAAGAAGACAGTTTGAGAAAATATTCTTCCCATCTCAATTAACCTGGTGCCTTGGGTCTACAAACCAGCAAAATCACAAGACACCATCATTGCTAACAAAGATAAGGGAGAAGAGAGTGATCCTATTCTTTTATAAACTATTTAAGTAGCCCCATTTTGACCAGTTGCATCATCGAACCATTGCTGAGGCCTGTAAAAATCCATCCATCCTGGAGGAGCTTCCATAAAAGCCAATAGAACTCTTGGCTCAGCCCTGGATTAAGAATGGTTCTTCTGAGAACAGTTTAAAGAAACTCTTTCAATTTTTTAAGACAGTCCTATTGTTTGAGTACTTATGTGATTAATATATATGGTTTTTTTTTTAAGCTTTCGCGGTACTTACATGTGTGCCTGTTATATAATATATATTATATATATATATATATTAATATTAAATAATATATATATATATATAATATATATATATATATATAATATATCATATATATATATATATTATATATATATAGTATATATATATATATTATATATAACAGATAACTACAATGACTTAACAACTTTAACAGAACTACAATGACGTGGGATAGATACGCCGAAGGAAGCTAAACAGCACAAATATATATATAATCGAGAGAGAGAGAGAGAGAGAAGAGAGAGAGATGAGAGAGAGAGAGAGGAGGAGAGAATGTAGGAAGAGAGAGAGAGAGAGAGAGAAGAAGTCTAAAACAAACCACAAGGGGAATAGGGTTTGCTTTTTCTTCCAAAGGAGGAAAGCTGCAGAGACCTTGGCTACAAATGTTGTGCTGTACATTTTATTCCCCTTAAACTCTCAGAGGCTAGTTGATTATAAGACTTCCTAAATATTTCAGCTCCATGTGCTGCCCTTTGACAATATATGGCGTAAGAAGGCAGGAAAGGAGATTTCACAGAGGCTGGGTGAGCTGGAGGCTTACCCCCTCACAAATGAACTTATCTTGATCAATTATTAATGCTTATCTTAGGGCCAAGGCTAATGTCTTTATTGTTGGAAGTAGAATAAACCACCACGCCCATCATCCGTGAGTAAAAATGAAAAGGCAATTTTAGAATAATAAGACGAAAAAAAGGCAGAAAGTATTTCCATCTGAAAAGAGAAGTAGAACACTCAGAGAGGCCAGAAACTAAAATCCTCCCATCCCCTATAAAATAGGCTACGACATGTAAAGGGCTGGGGCGCAAGTCTATTCTACATAACAAGAGAGTCTACATCCTTCAAGGAACGAGCCATACTTGAGAAAATTGCCTTTTTATCATTACATATCAAAGTCCATTGCAAAAGGCTTCAACCAGAAATCCTGGGAGCTTCACTTCAGGACAGCCTATATGAAGTTGCCAGCCTCATGCAAGGGAGTCTTGAAACAATCAGAATACAAGCTTGGCAAATTTCAATATCCAGACAGGAGGGCGATAAAACGCAGAAGGGTTCTGCAGCATTATCTTCAACTTTTTTCACTGTCAGGAAACTCCAAAGCTATGTGGATAACCTTGTCCGACCAATTAAGACACCAGTCTTTCTAAAACAGCGTCCATTGTTCCCAGTTCCACCTTAATTATCCCACCACTGGAACTGAAACTCAGAATACAGATATTTTTGCCAACCCTTTCAAGCACTGTTTCCACTCGTGAAACATATGTTTCAAATGAGTCCAGCACTCAAAAGTTATTAGGAACGGAAGGTGCCACTGTAGGGACGAGATCATAGAATCCTAGGGTTGGAAGGCACCTTGGAGGTCCTTCAAGTCCAGCCGCATATGTCAGGGCATGGACGTCCCCTCTTCAGTGTGTGGTTTTAATAGCCTCAAGGTCCCCCTTTATTGGGGTTTTTTTGTTTTTTGGGTTTTGTTTTTGTTTGTTGGTCTTTTATAACGTTCCTATGAGTGATGGATATGAACTGTGCTCTTGTTTTTTAAAAAATAGCATTAACGACCAGTTTTCCATTCAGTGCATCTCCCACACTCTATCAATCTTGCTGAAGTGCCCAAATTCCCCGCCTTCCTAGTGTGGCTGTTGCACCCCTCACAAAAAACCCCTTTGGAGAAAGCTGCAAACACATACCACACACACCTGGCAGATTTTTCTGAACTTCTCTGACATATTATCGTTATACAAAATAATCAAACATAGAGCTGGAAGGTAACCGAGTTGGAGAGGTTCTTCGTTACCCCGCTCTCAAAAGCCTGCCTCCTTTGCTCAGTGCTACTTGCAGGAGATGCCCATATTATAAAAGATACCCCATTTTTGTCACTCAAGGCTGTGAACTGTCCAGAATCTCTTCTTAAAACTCCAGTGATGAAGCACCTACAAACCTTTCTGAAAGGTTAAGTAGTTCCTATACTGGTTAATGTGTTCTCAACTGTAGGAAGTTTCCCTTTAAATTCCAGGTTGGCTTCTGCTCCTTGGGTTTAATTTCCAGTCCATTATTTCTTGTCCTAAAATCACCTCTGCTGCTTTTGAAAATAAATTGACCCCTTCCGTGTTTCTTTGTGGCAGCCCCTCAATACTGGAATATTTGGCTGTTCAATGTCACCCTTCCCAAGGTCCTTGTCATTAAATTAGACAAAACCCAATTCCCTCCAACAACT
>BHFT01034231.1:0-19327 GCA_004320025.1 Laticauda laticaudata
GCACCAATATGCCTAACGTCCCTGTCCTATTTTTATTTTTTTATTTTTCTTGTATGTATCCATGTATTCATAACTAAGTTTTTACTAATACCTATTATCTTGTAAGCATTTGACAAAAATAAATAAATAAAGATAATTCTTCCAGCATGTTGTATGAGCACAAACCCATTCAGAAGCAGGAAAGGATGCCAGTGTGTGACATCTATAAATATATTGTTGGAAATCCAATCAGTTGAAATAGTTAATGTGTTAGACTGAAATCAACAAGAACCAAGTCAATTTTTGAGTATAAAACTTATTGGATGTTTTAGAGATTGTTACTTGAATTAGATTAACACATCTCACAGAAACTTTATAAATGGAGATCAAATAAGGCAATGCTTCCGTGCACAACTTCCTTCAGAGAAATTATGGGATACAGGCAATCTTCAAATTACAACATTTCATTTAGTGATCATTCAAAGTTACAATGGCACTGAAAAAATTCACTTATGACCATTTTTCACAGGTACGACCTTTGCAGCATCCCCATGGCCACATGATCAAAATTCAGTTGGTTGGCAACTGGTTCTTATTTATGACCATTGCTATGTCCCAAGGTCACGTGATCTCCCTTTGTGACCTTCTCACAAGCAAAGTCAATGGGGAAACCAGATTCACTTAACAACTGGGTGACTAACATATCAACTGCAGTGATTCACATAACAACCAAGGCAAGACAGGTCATAAAATGGGGCAGAATTCACTTAAGAAATGTTTCACTTAACAACAGAAATGTTGGGCTCAATTGTCATCATACGTCAAGGAATACCTGTTGGTAGGTCTGATTTAGATTTGGTGTGATCACTTTTGGCTTCACGGACAAGTTCTTGAAAACATTTTATGTTTTCATAAACATTTTATGTTATCTGGAAATGGCAAAATTGACTGTTTTGATTAAAGAACATTACATAATATAACTACCTTTGTTTCTATATGGAAACCACTTCTGAACTTTATGCTTGAGGCAGAAAAGAATGAAACTTTGATTTGGGGTTTTATCGACTAGATTGATAGAAATGGCTTGTTCATATTTTTATGAAAAAAAACAAAACATTGTGATTTGATGCTAATGCCTTATTTTACTGCAACAGTGAGAGTTGGAAGTCAATGTTTCTTTTTCTTTTTTTCTTATCCTTCCTCAATTCTCTTCCCCCTCTTTCTCCCTACCATTTTCCTATTTACTTTTGTATTTTGTGTCTTAGTCTGTCTTATAACTCAACTAGCCGATTGCATTGCCTGGTTATTTATTTGTCCCAATCTTGTATTAGACCGGAAAATCCTGTAGTCAGGACTCACGCTGTTGTACTGTCTCTCGTGTCTGGTGGAATCATCTCTTCTATTCATGCTTTCAAAATGCTTCTATTCATGCTTTGAAAAAAGACCTGAAAGCATGAATAGAAGAGATGATTCCACCAGACTGTCAATCATTTGGAAGCCTGCACTCTCAAATAGAAAGATCTCCACACCACAAGCCAGGCAAACACCTGGGCACAAACAGACTCCCTCTGATAGCTCCAACTCAAACACCCCCCCACCAGGCACCCAGGTGAAACCCAGCTTGCTAATGAAGAGCAGCTTGCTAATGAAGAGCAGCCGTCCTTTCACACGGAGCCAAGCTGCACTGAAAGCCTCCAACACAAGAACAGAGGGTTGCCAGCCAATCAAAGCCACAAAACAGACAGAAGAAACCAGAAACACCAATCAATCAAACTCCAAGTCCAATGAACACAGACCCAGGCTCATAGCCAATCAGAATGGACCAGCCTCAAATTTGAAACCAGGAACTGTGAGACACACTTCCATACAGAAGCCTGAGGATGGCAGATGAGATTCTGCTGAACTTTTATAAAGACAGACAAAGTCAGTTCCGGGATCCTACCCACCATAAATATAACAATAAGAAAAAGAAATAGCAGTAGCAGTAGAACTAGGAGGTGGTAGAAGCAATAGTTTGCATTGTGGTCAGTTTACAATAGACTGATGCTGACAGATTCATGAATACTTGATGAGGGTTGAGAAAGTGGTTCAAGACTTTCTTTAGGGAGGTTGGCACACTTCCTCATAATTGTTTGTGGCAAACCACTGCCCATCCCAGTTGCTGAGGGAAGGGAGAAGGAGGCATTTTGCAGGGAAGGAATGTGTCAATTGGGAAGTCTAAGTGACTGGATAGAGTGCCCCCAGGCTGTATCTGAAAATCAGCTTGTCCTTCACACTCCAAATGGATGTTAATAACTGCACTGAATGGATGTTAAAGCAGAAAATGCTAGAAATGAGGCACTAGGAGTCTGAAAGAGAACATCCCAGAGAAAGGGTGTCAGGTCCACTTGCGGTACAACACATCATCATCATTTTCTTCATTTAACAACCCCAAAACCCCTTGCAGAGTCGGCAACTGAATGGAGCTTGCAGAGTGTTTTAATGGCCAGATGCCCTTCCTGTTGCCAATGCAGAGTATATTCAGCAGATATATTCTCAGTGTGCCCAGAGAGAGAAATATCTGCTTCTACCTAGGATTGAACTCACAATAATAATCCACATAATCCCTAGCGGAGTGGAGTCAAAGCAACTGAACAGAGCTTGCAGAGTGTTTTAATGGCCAGATGCCCTTCTTGTCACCAATGTGGAGTTTTGTTCAGCAAATATATTCTCAGTAGGTCCACAGAGAGAAATATTTGCCTCAAAACTCACAGCCTCCTGATTGTGAGGCGAGAGCTCCACTGCACCACTCTGCACCATATGTCACATATACTGTAGATATATAGGTCATGGAATTATAGAATCATAGGGACCTTGGAGGCCTTCTAGTCCAACCCCTTGGCCAAGGTGGGAGTGCTTATATTATCCTGACCAAATGGTTGTTCAATCTTTTCTTGAAAACCTCCAGCGATGGAGCACCCACAACTTCAAGAGACAAACTATTCCCCTGATTAATTGTTCTCACCATCAGGAAATTTCTCCTTAGGTTGGGTCTTCCTTTGACAAGCTTCCACCCTTCTTGTCTTGTCCCCAGGTGCTTTGGAGAATAAATTGGTGCCCCTTTCCTTGTAACAGCCCTTCAACCAAAGATAATCCTCAACTTACAACACTGACAGCATATGCACCAAAGACAGATTCCTTGTGTGTCCAATCACACTTGGCCAATAAAGAATTCTATTCTGTTCTGTTCTATTAGCAACTGTCTCACTTAGCAACAGAAATTTGGGGCTCCATTGTGGTCGGAAGTCAAGGACTACCTGTATTGGAAAAGGCTATCAGGTCTCCTCAAAACCTTCTCTTCACTAGGCTAAAAATGCCGAGTTCCCCTACCTGTTCATTGTATGATTTAGCCTTCTCATCTTCATAGGTGAAGAGCGTAGATTGGGATATCATTGGTCCTGGAGATGGCAAATCAGTTTCACTTGCAACCAGCAAGGCAAATATATCTACAGCCTAGATGGAGGTGCACAAAGTGTTTCTCTGAAGTTTCCTTCCTGAATTGTGATTAGGGGCTGAGAATTGGGCTTCCTTGCATCTGCTGGTGAGCCGAATGCACAAAACTTCTGCTGAGGGATATGATTCATGATTCCCACTGTTTGAATGACACTGACATTCAAATTGAGTCCCACTGACTCAATTTTTACTTCTTCTGTTATATAACTCTTTGCTTCATCATTTTCTGATTGATTTCCTCAAGATAGTATTGATAGCTCAAGGACTGAGCTATAATAGAGGCATATCTATCTGTCTGTCTGTCATCTTTTTTTAACGACCCCATAGTCCCTTGTGGGGTGGAATTTGGGCAACTGAATGGAGCTAGCAGAGTGTTTTAATGGCCAGATGACCTTCCTGTCACCAATGCAGAGTTTTGTTCAGCAGATATATTCTCAGTGTGCCCAGAGAGAGAAATATCTGCCTCTACCTAGGGTCAAACTCACAGCCTCCTGATTGTAAGGTGAGAGCCCCACCTCCAAGATACCGTATCACTCCTATCTATCTATCTATCTATCTATCTATCTATCTATCTATCTATCTATCTATCTATCTATCTATCTATCTATCTATCTACCTATCTACCTATCTACCTATCTATCTATCATCTCTGTATTTCTATCATCTATCTGTATATATCTCGTCTATCATTATCTAGTCTTTTGCTATGGTGTTGTAGCTGTGGACCAAGATTTTCCCACACAGCCCATCTAATTCTTATCAATTTAAGAACAAAACAGAGTCCCTAGAGATGCTTCTGGGGATGCATCAGGCAGAAGTTTCTTCAACATAGAATTAATTTCATCCATCAATTGTGATTCCATGCTCACATGGCTCTTATGCTTCTTCTTCTGCATGGTGTCATCGCATAGCATCCTCTTTCTCATCCCTGAAATTTCTCCTCATTTTGCCAGAGGTTTGGGGCTTATCCTATTAGCTCTCATGTCAAATGAGACATTCCTTTAAATGCAGACTATCTATGTCTGTGGTCATTCATAGTCTCTCTCTCTCTCTTTCTCCATTGTGTCCTCCATAATATTGACATATTATGGAGAATGGTGTCTCTTTTTGAATTCTTTCAGCATTTTTTTTTGTCTTTTTTGCTGGAGTTACATGCTGATATTGCTTCACAGTAAGAACACTTGGTGCTAATGAAGAAGATGTACAAAATGACTCCCCTAAATATTGAAAGGAAAAGGTTAAAGACCTTTTTGAATGCCTCCTAGTTAAAGAACTCTTAAAGCCTCTCTTTTCCACACCATAATTCAAGGAAATTAGCAGTGCTTAACTCCTGACAACATTAGACCTTTCCTTGCCTTTCTATTATCAGCTCCATCCCTAATGTAATGATGGTCCTTTGGTGGAAAAATCTGATAAAATCCAACATTGACTGATTCAGAGCACAAAAGAACATAGAATCATAATGCAGAGTTCAGTGGGAAATGGATTTCTAATAAGCAGTTATTAGCCCAACTTTACTAGAGCTGGCATATCTTATAAGGACTATGTACAGTAACCCATGGCAATTTCTAGAAAATAAATACAAATTAATTCCCACAACTGGAGAGAAAAGTTTATTTATAGTATTGCATTTATTAGTGCTGGTTTTTTTTGAAGGATGCCATCACTGTTTTTGTTAATTACAGTTTGCTAAATAATTTTTTTCACGTAGGCATGAATTTTAAGTAGCAAAAATATTATTGTTGAATTGCAGGAAACATGTGTGTGTGAGGGAAATATGTTTCAGTGAGTTCTTTCTAAGTCTGGAAGTGGAAACAGCTGCATTTAGGCTGTTGTTGCTCCTGCTGATGGAATTGATTGGAATGGAATGGAATGGAATGGGATGGGATGGGATGGGATGGAATGGGATGGAACAGAACATACAACAATAGTGATAGATCATTAATATAGTTATAGTAAAATACATTATTCATAAAACATTAGATACAACACTTAGTGATAGTCATGGATAACTAAATAAGCAACATAAATCATAAATCATACTAGGATATAAATCATACTAGGATACTAAATACACAATATAAATAGTAAAGATACAAGAAACAAAGTTATAGTCATAAGAAGATAAGGTGTTAGGGAATAGGGAAGATGAGAATAATGATGGTAATATTGCCTTTTTAGATAGTTTGACAGTGTTGTGGGAATTAGTTGTTTAGCAGAGTGACAGCATGCAGGGAATAAATTATCCATGTGTCTAGTTCTTCTGACATGCAGTGCCCTATAGCGTTGTAAAGTAAAAGTTCCCCTTGCACATACGTGTTAGTTGTTTCCCGCTCTCGGGGTTGGTGCTCATCTCTGTTACAAATCTGAAGAGCCAGTACTGTCCGAAGACACCGCCATGGTCATGTGGCCGGCATGACTAAATGGAAAAGGTGCACAGAACACTGTTACCTTCCCATCAAAGGGGTCCCTATTTTTCTACTTACATTTTTACATGCTTTCGAACTGCTAGGTTGGCAGAAGCTGGGACAAGTAATGGGAGCTCACTCCATTCTGCGGCGCTAGGGATTCGAACTGGCGAAATGTCGACCTTTCTGATCGACAAAGTCAGCGCTGGTTGAGAATCCTTCATAGAATCAGAGATGTTATGTGGTTTTCAGCTCACAGGATCTAATCTGGGTCAGTCACTGGGACCAGAGGTTTTGTTTTCTGAGCTTTCGGACTCGGAGCCCATCCTCAGGGAACTTCTCTGGACAGCATGAACCTGGCTTCCCCATTGACTTGGCTTGTCAGAAGGGTGCAAGAGAGGATCACGTGATCTCCTGGCCAAGAATTTTGATCACATGACCATGGGGAAATTGCAATGGTTGTGTGAAAAATGGTCACCTCCCTTTTTTTTTTTTAGCCCCGTTGCAATTTTGAACAGTGAGTAAATGAACTGTTGGAAGCTGAGGACTGCCTGTATGTGAAGGGCTGTTAAGAAGGGAACTGATTTATTCTCCAAAGCACCTGAGGGCAAGCTCATCGAAGGAAGACTCAACCTAAGGTGAAATTTCCTGACGGGTGAGAACAATTAATCAGTGAAATAGTTTTTCTCTTGAAGTTGTAGCTGTTCCATTGCTGGAAGTTTTCAAGAAAAAAAATTGAAGAACTGTCAGGATAGAATAAGCATTCCCATCTTGGCCAGAGGGGTTGGATTAGAAGACTTCCAAGGTCCCTTCAAGCCTTATGATTCTATAATTCCATGACTGGGGTTCAGACTGGATTCTGCAACATTATCCTGAGACACATATATTAGCTTTCATTCATGGTTTTCAGCTTTGCCAACAGGGTCTGTATGTAAGAACACACATCAATGCATTCTAAGAGCCCTGGTGCTCAGTGGTTAGAATGCAGTATTGCAAACTAATTCTGCTGACTGCCAGGAGTTCGATCCTGACCAGCTCAAGGCTGACTCAGCCTTCCATCCTTCTGAGGCTGGTAAGATGAGGACTCAGATTGTTGGGGACAATATGCTGACTCTTTAAACCTCTTAGAGAGGGCTGTAAAAGCACCATGAAGTGGTATAAAAGTCTAAGTGCTCTTCCTAATGCTGCTTCTATTTTCGTGGCAGAATATGGTGGCAAGTGTAAGCAGAAAAAATCCCACCATATATATTACTGCTAAGGACAAGGGGTTTTTAAGAAGAGATTGGACAGCATCCATCTGGCATGGTGTAGGACCATGGTGGCGAATCTATGGCATGCATACCGGAAGTGGCACTCAGAGCCATGACTGCCATGTGAGCACTCACCCAGAAAAGGTTTACTGCACATGTGTGCATGCCGTCCACCCAACAGCTGATTGTTGGGTATCTGGTGCGCATGTGTGGTGGCGCGCAGAAGACATGTGTGCACAGAAGCATGCAGTGCAGGTCGCAACGCATGCACAGCAGGCATGGAGGGGTGCATGCATTGCCTTCTGGGTGGTGGCACATGAGCACAAGTAGTCAAGCGCATGCACAATTATTGGCACGGGAGCCCAAAAAGGTTAGCCACTGTTAGGAATCTGCCCACCAATTAGTTGGGTTGGCAATATATAAACCAACAATGTATGTTTGTAGCTTTAAGACAAAGTTACTGTGTTGATTTGTACTATGTTCCTCAGAATGTTCCTTGTAGTCAGAAGATTGGTTGATTGTATTGTGAATTTCCATAACAGGGAGTTAGAGATCATGGCTTGCTCTCTCTGACATTCCTTCTCTCTGACATTCTGGGGTTATTCTGTACATATCATAAGAGCCACCACTGGTGTAGGGTCTCATGCCTTGAACAGGGTGTTGGACTAGAAAACCTACAAGGTCCCTTCCAACTCTACTATTCTGTGTTCTTCAGGATAAAGGATAAAGGACCTCTAAGGTACCTTCTGGTTTTTCTATAACCCATCCATCCTCCAGCTTCAATTCCTTCCTTCTACTGGTTCCGCCATCTCCTGTCTTACACAGTTTTTGAAAAGCTTGCTGGATTGTGACCATAGTTAACTCTAAGGGGGAAACGTGTCTTCCTATAGAACAAATCAAAGCATTCCACTTGTGTTGGCGATTTGAAAGCATCAGTTAGCTCTCAAACCATGATTATTATTTTTGAAATGTCATTTTATGGGGCAATAACGCAACACAATAATCCGGAACAATTTAGCAGCATGTATTTACCAAGCAAAGGACCATTTATTCCATGAGCTGCGTAGCTGAAGCACGACTTTTACACAAAATGGCAAACTAGGCAGAAGCAAAATGTCATTTCTTCTGAATATATTAGTGGTGTGTCGGCAAGAAGCACCTTACATTTTGGCCTGCCATTTGCTGGCATTTTCTCACATTCAAAGTTCTTGTAGCCAGGAAAAGTTGCAAGTATCGGTAGGGAGTTTCATGCCAAAGGCACATATTTGGCATTTGCTGAATATCAACTAAATAGAATAGAATAACAAAGTTGGAAGGGATCTTGGGGGTCTTCTAGTCCAACCCCCTGCTTAGGCAGGAAACCCTATACCCTTTCAGACAAATGGTTGTCCAATCTCTTCTTAAAAACTTCCATTGTTGGAGCATTTACAACTTTTAGAGGCAAGTTGTTCCACTGATTAATTGTTCTGACTGTCAAGAAATTTCTTCTTAGTTCCAGATTGCTTCCCTCTTTGATGAGTTTCCACCCATTGCTTCTTGTCCTGCCCTCAGGTGCTTTTGAGAATAGCTTGACTCCCTCTTCTTTGGTGCAGCCCCTGAGATATTGAAAGACTGCTGAGATATTGCAGATATTGGAAGACTGCTATCATGTTACCCCTAGTCCTTCTTTTCATTAAAATAGACATACCCAATTTTGCATCCGTTCTTTATATGTTTTAGCCTCCAGTCTCCTGGGACTGGGATATATCACTGTTTGTTTGTTTTTAAATGTCTATAAATGCAAAAATACATGGAGGTTTATTTTGCCAATTTTTCTCTTTTTCTGTATATATACCAAGCTTGGTATGTTACAGATGGACCTGATTCCATTTCTCCACTAATAAGATGAACAAATAAACTTTTCCCCAACTGCATTGTATAGGTAGCGATTCGATTCGATGCAATACAATTCAATCCGATCCGATCCTATCTTATCCTGTCCAAATCCTATCCTATCAATTCCATGTTCTATTCTATTCTGTTCTGTTCTGTTCTGTTCCTGTTCCTATTCCTATTCCTGTTCTGTTCCTATTCCTATTCCTATTCCTATTCCTATTCCTATTCCTAGTCTAGTCTACTCCACTCCACTCCATTCCATTCCATTCTTTCCTTCATGGAACATTCTCAGATAGGAAGGAGGTGAAACAAGACAAGGGTAGTCTACTAACTGCACCAAGAAAGAAAACTCAAAAGCACCACTGAATAGAAATTCAGGTCTTCAATGTCCTGGGACAAAGATGAAAAACAGGGCTTTCTTTATCAGGGGTGCCCTTCTGAGAAACTGTAATACACTGTACATATTTCGGCATAATACAATCATTTTGTCTCTCTGCTCCCCTCTTCGTTAAGACAGGTTGCCCTTGGCAGAGGCCAGAATTATTTCCTTACAGGGTTTGCTTGAAATTAGGCCGAGAATCACATCAATTTTTAAAAACAGATCTGGAACCATCAACATAGCTGACTTTTCTTGAGCTGGCCTGCTAATGTTCAATATTTTATTGGGTTATTTTTAAAGAAGGTGTAATCTCTTTCCAACAAGTTACAATGGACAGCTTGCAGTTCATCCTAGGAACAAAGGATCTTCCCCTTGTGAATATTAGACACCGCCGAGCTCTTAAAGCCAGACGGAGAGAAAGATGATCCAAATCACACCACATTAAATTTAGATGGCGATACCTTGTTATACCCATCCAAGGCAATTCTTTATATAACCTCTGGATTTTTTCAGAGCTTTTCTTGACATAGTTACTGAGCCAGAAACCATCGGAGAATTTAGCTCTTGTAATTAGCATTTTCCTTGCAACTGAAGAACAGCATTGTCATTTTAAGCAGTCTTTCTTTCAAGATTTAAAATGAACCAGAAATGTTCCTTGTTCCAAAGCTGATAGTTCTGTAAAAAGTTGAGCACCTTTAAAGAACATCTGTTTATTAGATGAAGTTAATATTCGTCTATATGCAACTTGCTCTGGCTGTCATTGGCTTGGTATATGCCCTAGAGCAATGCTTTCCAACCTTAGCAACTATAAAATGTATGGACTTCAACTCCCAGAATTCCCCAACTAGCTGTGATGGCTGGGGAATTCTGGAAGTTGCAGTCCACACAGGTTAAAGGAGCCAAAGTTGAGAAACATTGCATAGAGAGGGGTGTCAAACTCAAGGCCTGAAAACAGCAAAGGAGTGGCCTGCAGTGCCATTGCCATTGAAAATCAAACTGGGGATTTTTCCCATTTTTGGCTGTAATGGCCTCCTGGCAGCCCTCTGCCAGCAAAAATGGCGCAAAGAAGGAAAAATAAGGAAAGAGGAAGGAAGAAGAACGGAGAATGCAAAGGGATGGGAAAAGAAGAAAAGGAAGGAAGGAAGGAAGGTAGGAAATGGAAGGGAAGGGAAGGGAAAGGAAAGGAAAGGAAAGGAAAGGAAAAAAAGGGAAAGAAAGGGAAAGGAAAGAAGGAGATTATTATGAGAGTGAGGGAGGATCTCAGGAAAGTCCTGCATTAGTATATGGACACCATGAGTCCCGTGTCATGCCCACTGTGGCCATGTCCACGCTAGCCATGCCCACCATGGCCACACCCACCCCAGCCCTCCGAGATCAAACCTGATCTCGGTCCTCAATGAAATCAAGTTTGACACCCCTGCCCTAGAGCTACAGCAGGCTGAGAAATAGTTAATTTTCTCTCCATCTCATGGTCCCGTGTTACCTAAAGAGCTGGATTTTCTTCAGTCATGGTGTTATGTTCTTTCTCTCTTGAGGAATCCAAAAGCCTAATCTGTAGGATGGATTGAGAGTTTTTCATATTTAGAATCGAACCGCTCAGATCGATGGGAGTAAGTAGTTGTGACTAATTTATCTGCTAAAGATTTCATATGGATTTCCTATAATGACCAAATATGGATCCCAGCCCAATGTTTTTTCTCTAGGAAACACTCCATCACATGCACACACATACCCATGGTCAAATTATATGTGCATAAAGAGAAAAGAACCAAGAAACCAAGTGCATCTGAAACTTAGCATGAAAAACAACAAGATATTTTTGCCTTTTTAAAATTATCATCCTTCTATTAAGCCTTACTGACCATAGTAGAGATGCTATCTGAACATAAATGAATACAATTTGAAGACTTGTTAATGGATATACTTAACCTGCAGGGGTAACCCTGATTATCCATCAACTGACCAACTCTTACATGCCAACATCATACAGTCCAGGATGACCATAGATGTGTGGTGCGTCCACCATATATTTTATTCCTCCTGGAAGGATGTGTCTTTTTATATGCACTAGGCTTGACAATTAACAAAATTACTTTGACTGACAATAGTTTGGAGCCTCTGCAAGTCTGCAATTTTACCAGATGTGCTAACTGAGGTCAGATGTGATAGAATTCAATGATAGCTGCAGTATATGACTTAAAACAGTTTCCAATAACTTGGTTCTTCACCATGAATCGATCTACAGCTTTCATCCTAAAAAGAGTGCAGAGAAGAACAATAAAGAGGATGAAGAATCTGGAGGCTAAACCATATAATGATCGATTGAAGGAATTGGATGTATCTAGTCTAACAAAGAGAAGGAGTAGGGGGTGATATGATTTCAGTCTTCCAGTACTTGGGGGGCTGTCACAGAAAAGATGGGGTCAATCTGTTTCCCCTAAGCACTTTGAGGGCAGGAGAAGAAGTTATGGAAGGAAACTTATAAAGAGAGGTCCAACCTAGAATTAAGGAGAAATTCCCTGACAGAAAAAATATTAATTATTATAATTATATGTGGGCGTATATATAAATTTTGTATTTATTTATTTTGTCACATTTATGTAGTGTATATTTTGTTCCCCTGGATCTTCCCACGGTTCGTTGTCCACCAATCCATTGTATTCATTTTGTTTTGGGATCATTCGGGGCGCTTGGAGTTTTCCCAGGGTTTGACCTTGATATATTAAGACTGCCCTGGACTTGAATTCCTCAGTTCCCCTTCCCCTTTGCATTTCAATCCTTTCTCTCCCCCCCCTCCCTATATCTGTTGTCCATCTGCAAGTAGAGAGTACGTGGTGAGTCCATTCCTGGCAGGAGATCAAGTGCAATAGGAAAGAGACCCTGGCCCATATCAAATATCGAAATTAAATCCCTTCACCCTCCCCTTCTTTTTTTCTTTTTTCTTTTTTTTTTTAAGAGTGAATTTAGCTATGTTCTGCAAAGCCAGCAGGCAATATTTGCAGCCTGTTTGCACCATTGATTAACCTTCTGGATATTGACGGAGTTTTGTTTACTCCAATGTGGAATATCTTGAGGAAATTCTGAGCCATTTCAAAATAAGATTGCTAGTTTTTTTAACCTCTCCCCCCCCCCCATATTTGGGCATTTAATAGCAGATTTCTAGCATGGACATATGAAACCAATCCCTCTGCTATTAAAGGTCCAGATACAAGGACAGTCAGTTTTAAAAAAAGAAAAAAAAACAACTTGCAATCCTATTTTGGACCATCTGAGAATTTTTTTGAAGATACTGTACTCCATGTATCTGATAAAGAGTCCTTGAAGGCAATAATAATTTGATTAATTCTGAGTGCCCCAAGACTCTGGGTGGTTTTTATTATAGATGTAAAATTGTTCCTTTCCTGTGACTGTCATAAATGGGTTTTCTCAACATGGTTCTTTGTATTTTTCCCCCTCTTTTTCCCTCCTTAATGGAGCCTTTAGTGCACCTTTGCTAAGAGACTCAGTGCTGTGAAAGGACAAAGGAAAGTGAGAGTTTAGTGGAGAAAAGGACAAGCTTTTTATTGATTAACTATTTGTTGGGTTCGCTGTCACCTTTTCCCTTCCTGTTTTTCTTGCCCAAGACCAATAATTGGCATGCAGGGTGGGCCTGCTTTTTTTGACTCTTCATTAACTCTCATGTCCTGCCATTGCCAGGGAGGTTGCAGAGTTCATCCCCACCATCAAAACATTAGAAGAAAAAAAACATTCAGAGCATTTTAGAAAGTCAGCTCTCTGCTGGCTCCAAATGACAGGATGACATTCAGATGCTGCATTTGTCTGGTTTCCTCCTTCAAGTCATACAGAGATGGGTGTCAGCATTCCAACTACCCAACTCCAAACCAATAAACTCCAAAATAATCAAAGTTCCATTTTATTAGAGTTATCATATTGGCACATCTGGGAAAACACGAATCTGAGAGTTCCGGGTTTTCCCTTCCTAAAAGAGAAATTAAAAGATCCATCCCCTACATCCACCAGTCCATCACATGACCCAATCAAATCTTCGTCCCATCTAGAGACCTCCCTCCAGACACTATCTCCAGGTGCAGGGCAACCTGTCCTTGACCCTCTGAGAAAGAATGTTGTTGTGACTAGTCTTCTGCCCCACCATGAAACCCCCCCTCCCAAATTCCCAGGCACTGAACGTGGCAGCCTCAAAGCTTCCAAGTAAAAAATGGCTTCCAAGGATGACAATATGCTTGTGATACTGACTGAATTCTCCATGTTCATTCTTCCTTCCAGATCTGGTGAATAGCTCTGATGTTTCGTTTGGATGGTCTATAGCCCATGCGTTGGTTGGCCCAAAGGTTTTTTCAGGAGGCAATTGGACTTTCTTGGGTTTTTTTTCCCCTTTCTTTGAAACTGTTTCACTTCTGATCCAAGAAGCTTCTTCAGCTCTGACAGGATAGTGGGGAATGTCTTCAAAGAAAAAAACAAGGAAGTTCCAGTTGCATCCAGAAAAAAGCACCTTTGGGACAAGCATGACCTGGATGACTGATAATCTCTACAGATGTGTTGGTTGTTGATGGTGCCCCAATGAAATTGAGCATTAGGCTATTATATTATTAACCTAATATTATTTTAGGAGATTGAGCATACAGCAGTGGATGGATGCACAAACCTATTCTAAAATTTGGTTATTCCCCCCCCCCCAGGTATAACCATTTTACAATTTCTTTATGTTTCTTGATATCTGTCAAGCTCCAAGAACCAAGAAAGACACATGGAATAACTTCTGAGTATTTACCAGAATAACAGAGTTGGAAGAGACCTTGGAGCAGTGGTGGGATTCAATTTTTTTTATTATTGGTTTTGTGGGCATGGCTTGGTGGTCATAGCAGGGGAAGCTTCTGAAGGCAAGCTGACCCATTAAATAATTGTCCCCATTGTCAGGAAATTTTCCTTATTTCTAGACTGGCTCTCTCCTTGATTAATTTCCATCGATTGCTTTTTGTTCTGGCTTCAGGTGCTTTGAAAAATAGGTTGACTCCCTCTTCCCTGGAACAGCCCCTTAGATGTTGGAATATTCTTACCTGCCTCAAGCAACTATCTGTCCCACTATAGATATACTCTGTGAACTGCTAGTGTGGGGCCATCTTAACCTTCTTCTTGCCTCCCAGATCTTCCAAGCTCTGCTGCTTTTTTGCCCTCTGGGGAACATCCCCTCCCTCCTGGGATTCCAGATTACATTCTATCATATCATCACACTATTGTCTGGTTGTTGTATATGCAGAATGAAGCCATGTAGATATTAATATGTGTGCAACCTGCAGCAAAAACCTGGTTGTGGGTACTATGAGTATTGGAGCCAGATTTTGTGGACAAGTTCCCATAATATAATGCAGAAAGGGGTACATTTGTACCAAGATTTCTGGTTAGGGGTATATGAAATGTACCAGTTGGTAAAAACTCCAGTAAGAGGTCAAAGCTGCAACCAGGATAAATTAGAATTATCATTACATGTCACATATGCTAAATCAGAAAATAACCCAAAATCCTATTCAAGAAATTGGGAAGAGAAATGGTTGCCAAATTTTTTGAAGCCCACCTCTGTCCAGATGTATTTCCCTAGGGGATGGGACCCACAACATCTCTTGCCTCCCCACTCCATTGGGTTGTGTAAGATTTGACCAGCAAGAGGTAGTCCCTCAGTCTAGTTGAACTATTTCCATAGAGGTACTTTTGTTCAGAAGGCATCAGTAGGCTTCCCAATCAAGTACCGCTAATTTTCCTCAGAGGTTGCACACCGGAGGTTATTGTAAGGGCTCCCATTTAGTAAAGGCACTCTTTACTCTTCATTGCATATCCTGATTGACTTCTAACCATCCAGGAAGAGAGTCTTTGTATTTTAACCTCCCTGTCTCAATCCCTTAATGGATGCCGTTTCTCTTTCTTGAAACGGCTTTTCCTCTGTTGACCTCGTTTCAGTGTCCAATTGTCAGGAACTCAGGACAAGTGGTTAACTGATCAATTCAAACTCGAGTGAGATGTTTGGTCCCTTTCCAAATACACTTATGTCAAAGACAGATGTTCATTATGAGCTAAAGATCCAAACAATAAGAAGGTTGCTGACCCTGATAAAAATGAAAGCTTCTGATTTAGAAGATATCTTGCATACTTTATTCTATTTTATAACTCATTAGCAGAGGAGGTGAGAAGGATAATGATATACTATTACTACTACTACTACTACTAACAACAGCAACAATAACAGCAGCAGCAACAACAACAATAATAATAATAATAATAACAACAACAACAACTAGGATGCTGGCAGCAACCCGTATCAACCATTAGCATCAGTCAATGGTATTTGTGATGCATTTTTGAATATTCAGTTGACTGAGTTTCATGTTTAATGAATAAAGTATATAATGATAATAATAAAAAATAATATGCTACGTTAACAGTTCTTAGTTTCTTAGTTAAGACTTGAACTGTTAAGGTTTTACCAGTCCCAGACTGTGAATCAAATGGAAAATTAAATCATCAGCACCATCACCATCATCTTCTTTCAGTGTTAACATCCTTTAGTGTTAACCAAAGCTTTTCATGGACAGCACTTGAAAAGCATTGAAAGAAAATGTGATAACCACTTGTTTGACATGGGCATGGCTTAAGAGAGGAACCATCAAGAAAGAAAATGAAAGGTTCAATACTTGCTGCTCAAGAACAAGCACTACAAACTAATGCCATGAAAGTGAAGATACAAAAATCCACTGACAATCCAAACTGCTGACTTTACAACGGCAAAGTTAAAACTGTTTCACATTTAATATGTGAGTGCAGCAAAATGTGCAAGCTGACTCTAGAGCTAGACATGATCAAGTTGCTAAATTAATCCACTGGTCATTGTATAAATAATATGCCCTACCTGTATCCGAAAAGTAATGGAAATATATGGCAAAGGCAGGCAAGGGTAGTACCAATAGTAAAGGGGCTTTGGTTGCAGTCTCAAAAAAACTGGAACACCACTTGAACACCATCATTGGCACTGACAAATTTGCCATCAGTCAATTGCAGAAGGCAGCTGTACTTGGAACAGCTTCCATCCTGCAGCAATATCTGTAACACCACCAAACATCCAGATTTGCCTATCCCAGGTCCTTGGTAAGGACTCAATAGGTAGACAAAAATGTCAAACCTAGTCTGAACATCTGGCTGATTAATAACAACAACAGCAGCAGCAGCAGCAGCAGCAACAATAATAATAATAATAATAGTAATAATAATAATACAGCTGTATCATATGGGTTTTTCTGGGGATTTTTGAAGCCTATCTCTTTTACCATAATCAGTCTTTTTCGAAAGGCCTCTGTAAGAATCATGCTTCAGTTTTAGGCAGCTATCAAACACCAGAAATGATCTTCATGTTAACAGTTCTGCGCTGAATTTTTAAGCATGGCAGAAACCAGAACTAATTCTTGCTAGTAAGGAAGAGGTGAAGCCAACTGGTACTTCTAAAGGGTTTATGGTTCCTATTAAGGTATAATTCTTGGATAAGGGTTAATAATTCCTACCCTCTTGTTATTTTGTTAATTTGCTATTGTTTTGGTATTGCTTTACAACTAATCCATATTTGTCTAACAATCCCTGGTATTGATTCTGTGGAGTTTTCCTTCTAATTGAATTCTGCAGGTTAGCCAAATAGAGAACACAAAGATACACACGCGCACCCACCTTTGTGTAGCTCAGAGCTGCATCCTCTTATCTAATGCACCCATTTAACATTTTTTGTTTTAAGACAAAGGATACCACTTGGGTGAAGCTAACAGTGCTGATGTAGAACCATCAATGATGTCTGATGCTTTAGTTAGACATGGATTTTTTTCCCATTGTTTTTCGTGCCTTATGCCATTCTGATGAAAGAAGGAAGTTTAGGTTAATGCTTGCACTTCTCCATTCTCAGGGAAAAGTAAAAGTTTCTACCCGAACATGGTGGGATTCCCACTGAGTTCTAGGAATGTTTCTAGACGACTCCAAAGCTCATTTCCCATTTTTCTTTGGGCAAACATTAGCAGGTTTTGTTTTTTTTTTAGGAAAAAAGCAACAAACCCTTGAAAATGCTTCTTCTCTGATCTAATAAAGTTGGGCAAGGGAGAGGTGACCTCCTGATGGCTGAATGTAATGGGAAAACCCCAGGAGTGGGATTCAAATTTTTAAGAACCGGTTCTGTGGGCGTGGCTTAGGTGGTGGGCATGGCTTGGTGGTCATGTTATTGACTGGGTGTGGCCAACTCAGTATCACTCACATTTAGGCACGCATCTCCTCCTCTGGCCTCTCATGACTGTTGGGGATGCTGCAACAGTCGTAAGTGTGGAAAATGATCATGTCACTTTTTTCAGTGCCATTGTAACTTTGAATGGTCACTCCACACAAGCAAAGTACCAGCAAAGGAGGGAAAAATAACTCCAGAGAAGTTTCTGAGACAGGAAGTCTAGTTGTGCCACGAATGTAATAAGGGTTAACGGAGAGGCAGTTTCTGTAAACAACACCAGAATGTTTCCTTCCTGCCTTCCTTACAGGATTAGACCAGTAATATCTTCTAACAACTGGTTCTCCGAACTGCTTGGAATGTTAACAACTGGTACTAGCAAATAGGTGTGAACTGGTAGAATACCACCCCTGGAAAACCCTCTGAGAAGTCCAGTTTCCTCTTGAAAGCAAGCTCGGCTGAGGTCTAACAGCAACTACAGCAGAAGCCAGAAAGATATAGTTTGCTCTTCTGATATAGTTTGCTCGAACAAATGTAGCTCTTGGGGGGGTGGGAAATATAAAGACAACCTATATTTCTTTCTATCAAAGATGGTTAAGGATAGGGTTGTTTTTTTTCTCCTCCTGATTTTAATTTATTTGTACTCCTAAGCATCCCTTCTTACTTGACACAATACGAAGGTAGCTTTCTACCCAGGGAGGATTAGCTGCATTGGTCTGCATCAGGAATAATAATGACTACAAAACAATGGTTGGCACAGCATTGGGAACAGATAGCAAGATGAACTTTTTGCTTTGAAGTAAGGAGCTTAACTAGCAAGACAAGACAGTCCCTTTAAAAGAGACCAATTCCCAGGATGTGATTGTGACATATTGCTGGTATGGGCTTGGCCCTGATCCAGCTCGATAGGCTATTTATTTGCTAAAATTTCTGGCTGAGACATGTAGCAAAGAACTGTGGAAGATAAATTCTCTTTAGTGAATTGGTTGTTGCTCCATTCTCATTTAACTGAAAGATAAATCTTTGTAGTTAAATTTCTTTTCAGAGGTTTTTTTTTTTTATTAGTTATTTATCTCATGCTGGATCTTCTACTGTTTTTTTTTTCCCTTGGCTACCTTTTGATTATGGTGTAATCAAATCAGATTATGGTGTAGATGTTCCTTTACTTATTTCCTTTTTTCAATCCTCTGTTTTGCCTTCACTTTGATTTTATTGGGGCTGGTTTCTGATAAAAAGGACTCTTTCGTTTATTTATTTAGCAAGATAGCTTTATTTATTTGTCCAGGTGGCTTACAGAAACACCCCAGGGCAAAAGACAATAAATCCCATCCCCTGGAGACAACAATCAAACCAACCACTTGATGAGACCCAGATCACTCTGGGGTCCCCACGGTCACTGGCAGAACCATGTCTTCAGAGCCTTTCGAAAGAATGTCAAGGCATGGACCAATCTTGTCTCCACAGAGATGGCCTTCCACAGAAAGGGAGTCACCTCTTTGAGAGAAGGAAGCTGTAATACATTCTGGTGGTTATGTAGATTTAACTGGGGAAAAAGTGGTCCTTCAAATAACCTCTTTCATGCTTGACCCCTGAAGATTTCAGTGACCAGTTTTCTTAAGCCCCTGTCACACTGCACCAACGGATGCAAAGAGGATGTAAAATGGACAAAAAAGCTTGCCATCCGTTG
>BHFT01034232.1:0-25770 GCA_004320025.1 Laticauda laticaudata
TTTGAGAGCGGATAACAATGGATGGAACATTTTCTCGTCCACTGTGTCCTTTTTGCATACGTTTTGCATCCGTCGGCCTATGTGACAGGCCCTTTAGTGCCTCACAGTTTGGTCACCCCTGTTGGTGTCTCTTAATTGCACTGGGGCCGTATGTGGTCACAGCTTCTAAAAATCCTTCAAAGATTTATTCCATGTATTGGCCTTTTCTGTTCTGTTTGAACCTGCCCCACTATTGACGCCAAAAGAAAGGAAGGGAGGGAGGAAGGAAAAAGGAAGGAAGGAAGGAAAGTCAGTTAAAAGTAACCTTTTCTTTTTTGAAGCACAAAATCTGGCAGACTTACCACCTCACTTAACTTTGGCTTAATGCCTCACTTGACTCTTGGAATGATAGCATCAAGTTAAGAAAAAATTGATTGTCCCATCAGAAAGGAATGGTCTCGAAGACATAAATGTTGTCATACAAAGAGCAAATCTAAAAACTGAAAAGCAGATTTAAAATGGTGAAGTGAAAATCCCCTCAATTGAGGTACCTGGCACAACTCTTTCAATAAATTAGTCCTTAAGAATAAATTTACTCCTTGAAATGAAAATTAAATCTGGACCATTAAATAAGACACTATGTGTTAATATTGGTTTGCGTTCTGGTTTCCGTCATTTATTCAAAACCATTGGAGAGAGTGCATCCTGAATAAATCTCTGTGGAAAGTAAAATCCATACATAAAATCAGTAAAAGAACAAGCAGGATAGATTTATTTATAACATATATTGGCCGTCCAGCTTACCATAAGGTAATTCTGGGTGTCTTACAGACATAAATATACATCTACATTAAAACAAGAGTAAATTAAAGCCCAGATTAAAACCAAGGCCACATGGAGAGGGCAGGAGTGGAATTGGTGTGTGTGTGTGTGTGTAAGTGGGATCTGTTGTTACTCAATCAACCACCTCCATTGTGCTGTTTCCCCACTTCAACCCCAAGACAACTGGAGGAGCCACATCTTCAGCAATGGTGGCATGGTGGGTGTGGCAGGGGAAGGATATTCTGTAAAATCCCCATTCCCTCCCCACCCCACTAACCTGCTTTCCAGCTCTGTTCTCCTGTGCAGGGCAACCAAAGAAGACCCAGCCAACCAGCTGGGACTCAATGGGAGGCAGAGAAAAGATGGGGGCAGGCCCAGTCAGAGGTGGGATTTGCCAGTTCTGCGAACTACTCAAAATTTCCACTGCCGGTTCTCCAGAACCAGTCAGAACCTGTTGAATACAAGACCCTTATGAAAAGATGGCAGGGTTCAGGCCAATCTCACATTGCAGGGGGGCAGATGTTCCAGAGGGCAGCAGGAGCCACAGCAGAGAAGGCCTTCCTCCTGGACCCTGCCAGCCAGAATCCTTAGGCTTATGGGACCCACAGTATGCCTTCTCTGCCATCAGGAGTGCCATCACAAGTGGTCTTCAGCAGGTTCTGACCCGTTCTGGAGAACCGGTAGTGGAAATTTTGAGTAGTTCAGAGAACTGGCCAATCCCACCTCTGACTGGCGCCGCCCCCATCTATTCTCTGCCTCCAGAGTCCCAGCTGATTGGCTGGGTCTTCTTTTGTTGCCCTGCATTGGAGAACGGAGCTGGAAAGCAGGTTAGTGGGGTGAGGAGGGAAGGGGGATTTTACAGTACCCTTTCCCTGCCACAGCCACCAACCCACACTCACAGAACTGGTAGCAAAAAAATTTGAATCCCACCACTGAGTGGTACAGGCCAATCCCAGTGGGGTGAGATGGTCTGTCTAGTAACCTGGACTCATGTCATGAAGGGCTTTAAAGGGGATCACCAACACCTTGAGCTGCACCCGGAAGCAGACTGGCAACCAAGGCAGCTGTGATGACCTGGGTGTGGTACAAAAATAACAAAGGCACAAAAGTAGTTAAATTCCCTTTAATACCTCCAACTTAGCCCCCAGTGTCCAGTTATCCTCGGCAGGAGATCAAACTCTTCCAAAAACAGTCTACAAAAGGAAGAAATGCCATCCAAACCCCAAAATACAGATAAAGTAGAAATTTTTAAAAAAAAATGCCAACACAAACCACACTGAAGTAATTAACATAACAGACCAGGATAATAACTTGCAGACTTCCAAAAGATAACGAGGCACATACAGTTGGGAGGATGCCAAAACCCAGATAAGCCTCTACCAAGATAATGCATGCTTTGCTTCCAGCAACTTTGCCATGCGCAGTTTGCCCTTTTAAACAGTCTTCCCAGATGCAGCCTATGAAAGGGATCAGGGCCCTTTCCTCCCCTGTAAATCATGTTGCTCCCTTATCTGTTCCTCCCTGCATGCCCTAGGGGATGAGAGGGGATGGGCCTGGGTCTTTCTCTGAATGAGAGTGGGTGGGCCTGGGTCTTTCTCTGAAGGCCTGTGCCCTTCCCCAGTTTCCTCCACAGCCACCGGAGCCACACTCCCACTCCCTGTCAGTTGCTCAGCCTCCCCCTCAGAATCAGACTCCAACTGGGGCATGACAGCAGCTCACGGACCATTGGTGTAATCGGGGCCATTCTTGGGGGCACCCCAAAACTGCCAACATTCCTGCACTCTGCACCAGGTGTAACCTCTGATGCTCTTCAAGGGTAGCCCCATCTAGGGCACATTACAATTGACCAACCATGAGATGCCAAGGAATGGACTAATCGAATGCAGGGAGTCCTGATCCAGGAAAGGCCGCAACTGAAGTACAACACAATGTTGTGCAAAGGCTGTCCTAACCATGGTTGCCATCTGTTCCTTGAGCAGGAGTCACGAGTCCAGGAGAAGCCCCAAGTTGGTATCAGATCCAAGTGACTTTGTGCACCATTATACTATTAATATTAATAATATAAACAACAAATGAAGTCGATTTGTACTCTTATTCTTAATATGGCTCAAATTGTTACATGAATGACAATGAATAATGAATATAATACTGCATTTTTTGGTTTGTACCATTATCGTTATTTTGTTGGTTGGTTATTAATTATTTTTTTAAATGTGTACCAGCCTAGGTGGTTATGTTTCACTTCAACATGTGCTTGTGAGACAAAAACTACTCATCAAACACACTAAGTGCTGAACTTGTCAGCAGATGAATTTTCAAAAGGCTCATGTTGAATTAACTACAAAGCATTGCATGAGTATAATCAGACTTCTATTAATCTCATTTGAAGCTTTGGAAACCTAAATGTTTCAATGTGCTGCTTTCTAAATTAAATACAGTAGGTTCTAAATAGTTATGAACGTATGAGTTTTAATGTCTTACATAGTATTCTTTCAAAAAAAAGTCATACTGATTTTCAAACAAATGTAATTTCTTGTGACTCTGGATGTCTGTGGACTCTGACCTTTTGAGTTAAATGTATGATTAAGCCTCATACATTAAAAGTAATGGTTTGAGAAACACTGGAGAAGAATGGTGAAGACCTGCTATTAGCTATCTGACTACATTAGCTTGCCAGTCCTATTCAAAAAGAGAATTTATTCCATTTACAAGACACATCATATTCATCACAGGTGCATTTCCTTGGTCTATTATGTCACCTTATTTATTGTAAGTTTCTTTCACCATCTGGCCTTGTCAAAATTCTAAAACGTGCATAAGCGCACCATCGTGCCTACTGTCCCTGTCCTTTTGTACCCATTTATTTGTACCTTTTTCCTGTATTCTTACTCATGTTTATACTTGTACCTATTATCTTGTAAGCGACTGACAAATCAAATCAAATCAAATGAGTCAGTAAGTAAAATAAACATTCTTGCAAGTACAGAAAGTTCAGTATATTGCACAAAAGACAAGGAAATTGCAGAGGTGAAATCATGATATTATTTCATTGTAGTTGGGTTTTGGGGGGAAATGCCTGTGAAAACGTGACCCCAAAAAAAGATCAAGACCTATCATTGTAATGGAATGATAGAACTGTAAAGTTGGAAATGGACGATCTCCACAAATATCAGTTTAGCTTCCATTGCATCACATTCCATGACATGTCACCCATTTCCTCTCTGGTGAGTGGGATCTTAGTATAATTACATTTTTCTTACTTTCAGTCAGAAACTGCTTTCCTGTAACTTCTTTAATTCTGTGTTCATCTTCATCGTCCTTCTCTGAACGTCTTCTAGTTCCCTTGAATCCTTGAATTATAATGTTCAAAAACAGACACAATATTTGAATGGGGATACAGGTACTCCTTGACTTATGTGGCTGTTGGGACTAATATAATTGAATCCATCCACCTTGCTGATGGTTGTTGTTTTCTTCTCTTTCCTTGCACTGTTCCCAAGCATTCCCAGATTTCTCAAAGAGCTAGCATAATGTGTCTGAAGTGGGATAATTTGAGCCTGATCATTTGGGCCAAGAATGAGAATACTTTAACAGAAGCTTTTAACAGATTTGGAAGGGACCTTGTAGGTCATCTAGTCCAACCCCCCACCCAAGTAGGAGACCCATCACCATTTCTGACAGATGGGAGTCCAATCTCTTCTTGAAAGCATCCAGTGATGAAGCTCCCACAACTTCCGAAGGCAACTTCTGTTCCATTGATTGATGGTTCTCACTGTCAGAAAGTTGAATCTCCCCTTGCTCAGTTTCCAAAATAAGCACAGGACAGTAATAATGCAATATCAATTTAATATAAAAATAAATATGGTATATTACAAAACTAGGCAGCCAAGTTCGAAAGAAATACAAGCAGGTACTTACAATTAAAAAAGTGCATCCAGTTTTGGTCACCAAACTATAAAAAATGATGTTGAGACTCTAGAAAAAGTGCAGACAAGAGCAACCAAGATGATTAGGGGACTGGAGGCTAAAACATATGATGAATGGTTGCAGGTACTCGGCATGGCTAGTCTAGTGAAGGACCAGGGGAGACAGGATAACAGTCTTCCAGTATTTGTGCAGGTGCCACAGAGAGGAGGGGGATCAGGCGATTTTCTAAAGCACCTGAAGGCCAGACAAGGAATAACAGATGGAAACTGGGTGCTGGATTCTTTCTTCAACACTTGTTTGTTTTCTTGGCTACTACTACCCATATTATTCCCCAAACCAATAATTTCAAAACCATCAATATACCTTCTATATAGCTTTATCAAAGTCCATGTAGAGCAAGGGTCTTCAAAACTTGGCAAGTTTAGGACTTGTGGCTTTCAACTCCCAGAATTCCTGAGCTAACATGACTGGAGAAGGAATTCTGGGAGTTGAAGTCCACAAGTCTTAAAGCTGTTAAGTTTGAAGACCCCCTGATTTTGAGCATCATAGGGGAAAGCCTCACCTGCCCAGTTCCAGTCTCTGTGGATATATAGACAGAACCTGGCACCTGAATATCTTTTCCAAATCCTTTGTGGGTACTACGCTATCAAATGGGAGCCTGAGGTACATTCAGCACTTCAAAGTGATTCTTGATATTCTCCTTGAAAATCATGAGTATGTGCTCAATACAGTATTACGGAAAGTTACTTTCTTCTTTGGTTTAGCTTAACTTAAAACCTGAGTGCAAGCAATTCACAATCCATTCCATGATCAATTTGATTTCCAGGAGCTCTGCGTGGCGATGGTTACCAACAACATTATGGTTGTTGGAAAAAATACATTAGCAATGAAGAAATCACTCGATTGGCAAAGAATTGTAAGTTGTTCTCTTCTCCAACTACATTTTTCACTTTATATTTCCAGCTTTGGTTTTTCCAGGTTCCCAACCTCAAGCAGCACAAAAGAATCCCAGTGGGGGGATTCAAATTTTTTTAATGCCAGTTCTGTGGGCATGGCATGGCTTGGTGGGCATAGCAGGGGAAGGATACTGCAAAATCCCATTCCCACCCCACCTCACTAACCTGCTTTCCAGCTCCATTTTCCTGTGCAGGGCAACCAAAGAAGATCCAGCCAATCAGCTGGGACTTGGGAGGCAAAGAATAGATGGAGGTGGGGCAAGTCAGAGGTGATATTTGCCGGTTCTCCGAGCTACTCAAAATTTCCGCAACTGGTCCTCCAGAACTGGTCAGAACATGCTGAATACCACCTCTGGTTTACCCTCTTTTTCTGTATATTTAACATGATTGAGATGGAACACTCTCATTTTCAGGAAAAAAAAATGAATGAAACATAGGATGCCATTTGCTAGATAACTACAGGATGTATGTATTTTAAAGAGAAAACTATTTCTCATGGAAATTACAAAGAATAGTTTTTAAAATGTAGCAAGTTCAGACCCCAAATTTAAAATAAGTGAGGAATGTATATGTGAGATTAATTTGTATTTTTTCAGTCCTTCATTATACTAATGAAGCAACAATTGTTTTGCAAGTTCTGTAATGAAATGATTAAGTTGGCTCAAGATAATAGAGCAGGGGTGCTGGCATGTTTCCTCTTCACATTAAGTAGACGGAGTCGAAGCCAGGCTGGCCGGATCTTTCGCTTTGAGTTTGACACCTCTCTTTGTAAAACAAAGAACAGAGTTTTAGTATATGAATAAATGTACTTGGTTTTATTCTCCAGTGAGCTGGTTCTGTTTAATTCTAGCTATTTAGAGGTTCCAATGAAAAATTTAAAGACAGACATTTTAACATTGTAACAATGTTTAGAAGATGCCAATAGGAAAAAAGGGAAAAAAAAATAATAGCGGTTTCAGGTTACACAGTATTCTGAAAAATCATGTCTACAGAATAATTAACTATGGAATCCTCAGGCTCATAATGTTACTGAAAAGCGTATGTTTATGTTTGAGAAAACCGTGAAGAAATTGTTTAATTTTGTTGCATTTCAAGAATATCCACAGCAGAAAACTATACAGGTCCAGATTCCAAAAGTGAAATGCAATGTTTCCCTCAAAAATCTGCATCTTTAGTATTAATTTCAAAGCCAGCTGCCATTGGGAGTCTCCTGAAGTAGTCAATTTTGGATTGGGAGCTGCCCAGAATTAGCCATAAGACTGGGGTATACAAATATTTTAAATAAGTGAGTGAGTGAGTCATACAGCAAACTGGATATGAAAGAACAGTGAAAGAAGTGTGAAAACTGATACAGCCTCTGAGATAATTGTTGAGCACTACAAGCCTTCTTGCAGTTTGCCTGTTCATCTGTGATATTCATATTCCATTTACAATATTCATCCAAATTTTATTTGATGCTGAAATTGCCCAGAGGGCTTCCATCCACTGATTTATACATATTTGAGGTTTCTCTGTATGGTTTACTATATTTTTTAAAAATAAGAATCTTTAGCCATATGTATCTGACACTGATATAACATTTATCTGAGATCAGCTCTTCTTAAAGGCTATTCCCTTGTCAATATAAATTTAATGCAACGATTCCGTTCCATTAAAAGAGAGAGGGACATAATACTGCTTATTTTCCGTTTGCACCAAAAGTCATGTTCACATCAAATCCAGTTATCCCTTAAAGGAAGCAGCTTTCCCCCCCCCCACTCCCCCTCACACCCCCAACCCCGGCCAGAGTTAGGAAACAAAAACATGAGTCAGACTATTGGATAACTAGAATGAGTAACAGGATCTATAATGTTATCTGCCTAGAAGATAAGAGGACTGATTTGTATAATTAATGTCACACTGGGTTTTTAAAAAGATGATAGAAAAGAGAAAAAAACCCGGAAATGCTGCGTGAGGATCTGTATAACAGTGGGAAGCATGAATCCACTAGGAAATATAAAATAAAATAAATATATGTATATTTATGATGCCAATGAAATTGCATTAAGTTGTGGGTTTGCCTTGTGTGTGTGGTTTTTTTTCTTCATCCTGATTGGTTGGGAGTCTTGGTCTGTGTTTATTGGTCTTGTTAAAAACCGTTCTAACACAGCAGTAGGCTAGCACCAAATTTAATACAGAAACGGCTATGAAAGCCTGACTCACAGACGAACACAATACAGAAGCCTGATGATGGCAGATGAGATTCTGGCGAAACGTCGCTACAACTTTAAAAGCACAACTATAATGATGTGGGAAAATACCCGAACAAAGCTGAATACCATACATGTAAGTACCCGCAAAAACTTAAGAAAACAAATATATTATAATATATTACATATATATGCTATAATGATTAGGCTTATATAATTCTAAATGTCATAAATATCAGTCTTCAAGAGTTCCCCTGTATTCTCTGCAATAAATTGTGGGCTGCAATCAAAATGAAAGGAATCACGTTGAGTTTATACTATGCTTGGGTGTGATTTGTTTAACCAAGGTGTTTCCAATAAAGCACAATGGATGGGTTTCATATGACAACCTAAGCCATAAACTATTGCTTATAAATCATATGGGCTGCCAAGCTAAAACAAAGCACAATTTCTTTTCTTGTCACGTGTGAAGCTAGTATAGAATGTGTGGCCTGCTTATCCTTTCTGCAGTTCCCATATTAGTGAGGGAGGGACTTTTGGGTGTGTGTGTGTGTTTCTTCATTGTCTTTTAATTTTGAAGGCTGGTGAAGGGCAAATTGTAGGAACCAGTTTGGTGCAGTGATTAAGGCATCAAGCAAGAAAGCGGGAAACTCTGAATTCTCGTCCTGCTTTAAGTTTGAAGGTAACTGGGTGACCTTGGGCCAGTCTCTCTCTCTCTCTTTCTCAACCCTAGAAAGGAACAAGCAATGAATGGCAAATAATTGCCAAAACCTTGCCAAGTAAACTGGAAGAAAATAGATCCAGGCAGTTGCCAGAGTTAACACTGACTCTAAGGCACAAGAAAAACTAGATTAACCAAACAAACCAAGCAAAATACAACTTAATAGAACATAAAGCTTCTAGTTCCCTTGGCTGGATGTCACAACGGCATAGGGTTCCCTTTGCAGTGTCTTTGTTGTATGGAAAAACTTTGAGGCCTGTTCTCAGTCTGTTCCCAGTGTCCATAGGGCAACAACTGTTAGGCTAGTGGTCCAAACTCCCATCTGTATGCAGATTTATTAATCACTGTTGTATCATCTGCAAACTTCAGTACTTTAACCATTTTTTGAGATGCAGTCATTGATATACAGAGAGAAGAGAAGTGGAGAGAGTACATAGCCTCGAGGGGGGCCTCCTGTGCTGATTGTACGGGTATCAGATGTGATACTGCCTAGCTTCAGCTGCTGCTTCCTGTCTGTTAGGAAGCTTATGATCCACTTACAAGTACGTTCAGGTACCGCGAGCTGGTTTAGTTTAGTTAGAAGAATATCTGGAATATCTGGTATTGAAGGCTGAGCCAAAGTCTACAAAGAGGACCCTTGCATAGGTATTTGCCATTAATCTTATATAATATCATCTCATATCATTATCCATTTCACTCATCTTTAAATAAATTTGCATTTCATATTTCAATTCATTAATTCAATATCATTTCATCCACACATAGGTTTTCAATTCTTTATCCCCTATTATTTCCATTTTCGGCTTACCACCTGTTTTATTTTACATTACACATCATTATTATCCTTAATTTTCTCTAAGCATGTATATAATAAACATATAAGAAGTTTTTAATTTTTTAAATTTTTACACATCTCTTCACGTGGGCAACATGATTCTGGATTATAACACTTGTACATAGTCAAACTTTCATTTCCATTAATCTTATATAATATCATCTCATATCATTATCCATAGTATTTGGAGAGTCAAGATTTATATTTGTCAGCTAGGTCTTGTCAACAGTGATTTTTGGTTCTGGGGGTTGGACAGGCCAGTGAAGTGCCTCAGTCTTGTTCAGGCTGATAGTCAGGCCGAAAGGCATACTGTAGCATGTTACAATTTGTTCAGCATCAAATCTAGATCCCTATTTTTATGCGCCAGGAGCACACAGTGTCCTATTTAATGGCATCAGGAACACAGAGTCATAGCAAAATGGGCTTCTTGAAAGATTGTATAGAGGCATTTTGGCCTTGTGTTCAAGTAGACTGATATCTGTTTGATGAGATTTCAAATCCATATTCCCATGAGAGCAGAATAAATAGCTTTTTAAACCTTCCCCACAAGCCATGAAGGTCTTGTTTTTAATGTCAGCAGAAAAACACACAAAAAGGAGAGTCAGGATGAAAATGGAGGGAACCGGTGGGGCAAGTGAATTATTTCATCTCTTTCAATGAATGAAACAAAGTTCTCGTTCGTGGAACAGATTTTTTTCTCTGCCCCTTTTCCTTTGTTGTTCCACAAGTACCTCCAAAATACATCCTTGAGATTGAAGGACTTTGTGAGAATAGAAACAATAAGCTAGCCAAGAAAAGAGGGGGGATTGAAGATGGGTTTCCTGAAGTCACCTATTTTGATGGCATCAAGGTGCATGTCAACTTTTTACTTTCCTGAATCTGATTTGAGTTTGGAAACCCGGACTGTCCTTATTTGCCATTTTCACTTGATTTCAACTCTTTCTTCTTCATTGGACTTGCTCCGATTTTTAATTGTGTAATAGTTAGTTCTAACTCTCCATGTGGATTGCACCCTTGCTCATCGATTAACTGCTCCGGTTTAAGCTAGGGAAGGATTGGTACTCCAGCCTAAGCTTCCTATGCTTTAAAGTTGGAGGAGAATAAATTTGGTAATTGTAGACTTTGAGCATGGGGATCCAAGTTCCTCATACTGGGACTTAGGGGACTGTCCATGGCCATATTAGACCCAAAGCATGAATGCTAAAGGACATTGTTTTCCCCCTCACCCCCAGACAAACAAGCATGAGCTTTGAAGGGTCTTCAGTGCCACAAACTTAGTCTACTCTGATGAGACCCTCCTTGTTATCTCTGATAGCCCTTTCATGATGCTGTAATAACGTGGTTGAAGGAGTTTACTGGACAACGTCCATTTGATTAAAATGGGAGCCGATAGCCTTTAAACATGAATAAGAGGTTGCTGAAATGCAGCTCGGCCCACGATGTATTGCATGCAGTCGTTCTGCCAAAAGAAACCTAAAGGTTGCACGAAAATAAAGAGCAGAAGGGTATTAGGCCATCCAAGGAAGACCACACAAGATTACTTCATTGAGGCCGTAATGGGTTACCTTTGTGCCATTCCCATTCTCATTACAATCAGTGCCACTAGAATGGATTCATGTTGTGCCATTTTCTGCTCTAGCTGCACTAAGAATGAAGTATTTAAGCCCACATACAATCCGTGATTGGTTGATCACTCCTCCTGTACTCTCTTTCATGAAGGCCTGGCAGCTTGAAATAGTGAAATTGTCAAAGGATCAAAATGCACATTTGGGAAGGAAATTTTCCTTCTTTGTTTGCTTTTTTTTCCCCCTTCTTTAAAAAAAAAAATCACTTTTGCTGTTCACAATATCTCTAAATGATTTTTTTTTTTTTAAGCTAACCACTTCCCTTAATTATGTTACTATTACTTCCCNTTTTTTTTTTTTAAGCTAACCACTTCCCTTAATTATGTTACTATTACTTCCCTTTACAATTTCTTGGGCGTGGAACCCTTTTGCAGAAATCCGCGATGTGGAACTAAGCGTTTCCCCCCCCGTCCACTAGAGGGCCTTAAGTCTAGAAAGGAAACCCACCTCTTCTTCATGCCCTTCCCGCCACATGGCTCCATAGCAATAAAATTGAAACAAAGAGAGAAACTTTTTTTTAAAAAAAAAAAATGGGAGTTCAGCTCAACCAAAGCATTGTCATTTTCAATAACCTGCAAGAAAATGAACTTTGCCTATTATGCAGGGAGGTTTTTAAGGTGCTGGAAATGTTTGCCTGCTCAAAGTGAAAATAACTTTTTTCAATTTTTTTTGCTTGTCCTGTATTTTATGGAAAGCAAGTTCTGATGTAGTATCTGGGAGCATCCTGTATTATACAAGGTCTCTGCATGATCATTAATATGATTAAACCAATCAGAAGAATAAAAGAATGAGGGCAACTGGGTGACCTCTGAGCTTGCTTCTTTTCTTGCAGAGGCTTCATTACCCAAACTAGGTAACGTCAGCAGTGCTAGTAAGGAGTGGGGTTTGCTGTCAACTTACTACCACTGATGAAGTTCCCTAGTCTGGGTAATGAAACATCTGCAAGAAAAGAAGCAAGCTCAGAGAGCACCATGCACCCTTCATTTTAACCATGAGCTACAAACATTCTCCTTTATTGGAATAAAAGAATATTAGAAGAGAATGAGGTCAAAATTCTGTGTATTATACTGACCAAGTATACCCCATTAACAGGTATTTTAGATATATTGCAAGAATAGTAGCTACTGCTAAGGTCTACATTCATGAATTGGTCTAGATTCCTTTTTGTAAATCATGGTGACCATAGTCTTACGGGTCCCCTCTCTTAAGGAGGTCCATCAAACTGGGACCAAGAAGAAGGGCTTTCTCTGTGGTGGCTCCTCCCCTGTGGAATATCATCAGCTACACAGAGAGGAGATTAATCCCCACTTTAAAAGGCTTTCCAAAGGGCCCCAAGGACATGATTTTGACAATAAACCTGCAGATCCCAGGATAATATAAAGTCAATCAGTTTTATTATTTGTTATCATCAGGTAGGTGAAGGTTTATTGGGTTTAGGAATAGAGTAGAGTAGAGTAGAGTAGAGTAGAGTAGAGTAGAGTAGAGTAGAGTAGAGTAGAACAGAATAGAATAGACAATGGAAATAGATTAGAATAGAATAGAATAGCTTTATTGGCCAAGTGTGATTGGACACACAAGGAATTTGTCTCCGGTGCATTAGCTCTCAGTGTACATACAAGTAACAAATGATAAATCATGATTGTAATCATAAAATACATTCATCATAAATCATAAGATGCAAAACTCAGTGATAGTCATCGGACACTAAATAAATAATCAACATAAATCATACCAGGATACTAAGTAAAACAATTTTAAAAATCGATAAGATACAAGCAACAAAGTTATAGTCATAAGAAGATAAGGAAGTAGGTAATGGGAAAGATCAGAAGGATAATAGTAACACAGCCCTACTAGGTAGTTTGACATGTGGTGGGAATTAGTTGTTTAGCAGAGTGATATGGGGTTTTACTTCTGTAACCTGCCCAGTCACCCTGAATGAATTTGGCGGCCATATAAATTTTCTTAATAAATAAATAAGGAAATCAAATAGCAGCAAATTCCATTCTTCCATGGAATGATTCTATGAGTCTATGATTCTTCCTCTCATAAGGCTGGAATTTCACTGCATTTAGTTTTCATTGGATAACACGAGATTCTCATATTATGAATGGTGAGGAAGAAATGATTCCTATTCCATGAATGAAACAAACATTCTTCCCACTGACTTATCTTCTTTCTAAAAAGTTGCATATTCTTTTCAGCATATTTTCCATAGCGTCTGTTTTAGTTGTGCTGACCAGAAGAGTACATAATATTCCAAGTGTAGTCGTATCATAGATTTATACAAGAGTATTATTATATTCATTTTTTAAAAAAACAACTTTTTCTCATTATTCATTTTTTTTTAACAGATAATCAATCACACACTAGATCAGTGCTTCTTAATCGCAGCAACTTTAAGATGTGTTGGACTTCAATTCCCAGAATTCCAAGAACTGCCACGACTTTTGAGCATTTGAGAGAGGAAACTCATCAAATACTTTTATCTCTATGAAGTGAATAATATTTTTCTTCAATAGCTATTACTATTTTCTAAACTGAACGTATATAAGATTTATAATATTTTTCCCAATTTATCTCCATATACAATATTATACCATATTTCCCCCTTCAGTTGTTATTTTTTTAAAAGGGGATGGGGTTTACTTTGACCCTTCCTAGTCCTCGGAACGGATGACAAGTTTTTCGTTTGTATTTTCAACCCAGCAATTTTAAATTTAGGTCAAAGAACTCAGATGCAATCTGCCTAGAACTAATATTTATTGATTTATTTTCTTCAATAAGGGCTATATTTTAATTTCATCAAATAATTCTTCAGAGTGCTCGCTTTGAAGAAACAGGTGAGGTATGGATATCTGCTTTACATTTTCAACAATGAAAACCAATGTTTGTTATTTAGTGCATATTATACATTTAGCATTTCTGCTGTTTCCTTCCTTCGTTAGTATAACTTTAACATCCTTAACCATCCAAAGAATCAACTGACTGGTTTCTTGCTTCAGATACAGTTTTATTCTTAAACATATGGAAAGTCTTTTGTTCTAAAGTCTCCATTTTTATTTTCAACCAATCCATCTTTGTTTCAGTCGATGAGTAGCATAAATCAGAGGTAGTCTAACAAATATATAAAAGGAAAAACACATCAGAGAGCTTCATTTGATATCCTAGATATAATATGTAACACTCCAACAAAATGTTATGCTAAAGATATAATATATATATTAGCCAAAAGCATCTCATGCCATAAAGTTTCCTCTTTTTTTTCCTTTGTTTCCTCATTTGATTAAATTATCCCCCTTTTTTGCCTAGTCATGAGCTCCATTGATATCCACTCAGATATGGTGAAACCTTTCATGTGCTGATTAATGACCTCAATAAGTTAAGTATTAAGCACTTTTCATGAATGCAGTTGTGATTATCCATATGACCTTTAGAAGTAAAAACTGAACTCCAAAACCTTTTGTCAGTACTGATTGAGAACTTGAGAACCTTCTTGGAAGTCTTCAGAAAAGTCTAAAAGTAGGAGGTGGATAATTTTGATTTCTTAAGTTACTTTACAGTAATTAAGCCTTTTGATGTTTGATGCCCAATGTTGTGTTTTCTTTAGCACCTTCTGTCTCAGAGCTATTCAACACTCATATCAGGAAGATTCAAGTGATGAACTCAGTTATATAATATTAATAGTTGGACTGGCTTATGTCTGACAAAACAGGCTTAAGATCTTTAAGGTTTCACAAGCATTTTGAATTGTGTATCCAGACAGGACTGGCAGCCAATATTATTGGGAATTGGTGGGATATATTAGCAATCGATATTTCTAGAAAGTTGTCAAAAAAATCTCCTCAAAGGATTACAACACAGACAAAGCTATTAATCTTATTACCAAGTCTTTCTCAATGTTATGGCAGTCCCATTCATATGAGACTATTCTATTAAATTGATGTTTCAGCTTTCCTCCAGGAATTTAAAATGGTGTGAATAGCCACCTCCTTTTGGCATTCGATTTTCAATACTTTTGGAAGGATCAAGCTCTTCAAACTCCGTGAAAAACACCAGGAATGAAAAGATAACTCTTATAAAAATGATGAAAAATTATAGCAAAAAGTCACAAAAATTCTGCATCCTTGTTCGTCTCTTGTACACAAGCAACACAGGCAACAGACAGAATGAAATCCATAAAATATGCATTCCTTGTTCAATGTTTTGGAATAGAAAAAGAGGACATTTGAATAAAGTACCGGTTTCTCATCAACACACATTTATAATATTGACTATAAAAGTTATTGGTTAAATAGTATGCTTTAATACTACTGTGTATGCAAGCTACAGATCAAATACTATCAAATACACAAATCTATTCGTTTTTATTTACAATAAGCATGATCCTCAAAACAATGTTTGTTCTGTAAAAGGGAAAATATGATGATGGGAAAATTGATTTTAATTGCGTTCTCTCTTGAATGCTGTGCTTATTTTGGAAGGACACATTTTAATAGGCCAGGTGTTACTTTCTGATTCAAGCAAAGGCTTTATCCGTACATTGTAAATGTTGCAATCCTAATTGTTACTCTGAATTTTCAAGCATTGTTACGAAACAAACTGGTCTCCCTTTTGAAGAAGCCATGGCAGAAGGATTTGCTATTTTATTTACAGAAGGATTTGCTTGTATATTTATTATCCTGCCTTTATTACTTTATATACAGCATGACTCAAGGCAGTGAACATACCTAATACTTACTCCTCCTCCTGTTTCCAGCCCTGTGAGGTCAGTTGGCCTGAGAAAGTGTGACTGGTCCAAAGTCACCCGCCTGACTTTCATGCCTAAAGTGGGACCAGAAGTCCCAGTCTCCTGATGCCTTAACTATACTGTTTGAAAGCCATCCCTATCAATTTAAAGGCATTTTTCTGGCCTTTTACTGGCCTTTGATGTCCATGGGATCATTTTTAGGGCTGACAATTTACTCATTCTTCACTGCCCTGAATAAAATGAGGCTCTCTTCTAAATAGACACACCGAACATGGAATAACTTGTAGCACATTTTTAGATTCAATGTAGCAAATAGTATTAGACTTATATGCCGCTTCACAGTGCTTTACAGCCCTCTCCAAGCACTTTACAAAGTCAGCATATGGCCCCCAACAATCTGGGGCCTGGTATATATTCATACATATATTAAATATGTAGAGATATAAGCAGTAGCATTGCTCATTCAACAGCTTAACAAAATTTCATTTTTATTATACATTTAAAGTGACAATAAAGTTATTCTAAGTTTTAAGTGCAGCTTTTTCCAGATAAGCAAAAAATAAAAAATAAATCAATGCACCACAATCTCTTCCTTCACAGGCAAACCCTGCAAATGTTCTATTATACAATGTAATGTTATTCTCAGAAGATACTAACAAATCAATGCGTAGTTGGGCAAGTAAGGAAGGATCTGTTCAGCCAGGCAAGGTAAAAACACTCCTTTAACCTTTTTTTCCCCTTCTTATCTAGAAAAAGCTGTGTTTAAACTTAGAATAACTTTATTGTCACTGTAAAATTTCATTAAGCTGTTGATTTTCACTCAGCCTCCTTGACTGAGTCTGCTGTTGGTCCTTATCCTTCAGCCTAGCCTACTTCACAGGGCTGTTGTTGGTAGGGATAAATTCGCGCTCTTCCAGGAAAGCCAAGCTGTCAATCAAACGGCCAAACAAAGGAGGGATGCGAGCAATGAAAGGCTTTCTCGGGTCATTGACTGGCGCCTCTTGTGCTCCTCGACTGATGACGAGCCTGAAATGCCTTGTTGTTAAGTGAGACAGTTCCTCAGCGAGCTTCCCCTTCCACTATTACAACCTTTCTTGCCACGGCCATTAAGTGAATCACTGCTATTTTTAAAATGGTAACACGGTTAGATGACCTGGAGCAGAAGGACTTGACAGAACCGGTGGCCAAGCGCCTGGATTTTGATCACGTGACTAAGGGGGATGGCTGTCATTGGCAAATGTGTTAAACGGGTTTTTTTTTTCCCCCCCTCTGGACTTTTGTAACGGTCACTAAACGAACCCGTTGTAAGTATTGGGGGAAGCCCGCCCCATCCGAGCATGCGTGATGCCGACAGCAGCCTGGCTGAGCAAGCCGTCCACACACTCGCCCGGCCACGCCCCGTCCCGCCCACTCTTCTAGGCCCGCCCACGTGGAGGGCGGAGCCGCCTCGCTTCCCGCCGACGGCTCGTGTGCGTGCGCGCGCGCGCGCGCGTGTGTCCCCTCCTCCCCCCTCCCCCTGTCGCTCCTCTGCTCGATTTCTGAGGGGAGAAGCTTCGCCGCGGGCGGGCGTTGACCTGAGGGAGCTTTTGACACCCGCTCCCTTCTAAAGCCGCTTGAGGGGAAAGCGGGGGGACCCTCAAGGAAGCGCTTTTCCGCCTCGGCCAGAGCTGAGGCGGGCGGCTCCTCGGTCCGTGACGAGCGCGCCCTTTTTCAACGAGGGAAGAGGCGAAGTTCTCCCTCCTCTTTCGGGGAAGGGGGAAACTTTTTTTTTTTTNATGAGTTACCAGCTGCAACGTTCCTGAATAGCGAGCTTAATTGGGTTTTGTCATGCAGAACACCGCCCGTCTTTCTCTCTCTCTCTCTCCCCTGCGGGACAAAAGGGCGGGAAGGGCGAAGCCGCTTTGGGGCCGTGAGGCGAAGTTTTCTCTCTCGCGCTGCAGGCTGATTTGCACGCCTCGCCCCTTCGCCTGCCAGACCACCCCTCTCCCCGGAGACGGCACTCTTTCGGGCTCCCGAAACGCACTTCGCGTGGCTGCTCGCATTTGAGAGGCTTTTGAAGCGCTCCTTGTTCAAGTCCCGGGCTTTTTATTAGGCCGCTTGAAGGGGGAAGCGCCGCTCCGAGTCCTTTTTTTTCCCCCCATCCCGTGACTAAGAGGGGGGAAAAAAAAATCCTCGACGAGGAGCCAGACCATTCCAACCACCGATGGACAAGAGGGCCAATCAGCTGCTCATATTTTGAATAGAGCTCCAACGGACAACCAATCACGGAACCGACTGAGGGAGGTGGTCCTTGGTGCGCTCTTGTTTTCTTCCAGACGTTTCGTTACCCTAACTAGGTAACGTCATCAGTGCTATCGGTAGTAAGGAGGGCTGTTTCCTTACTATCACTGGTGGTCTGTGGAGATTCTCAGTCATCCAGGTCATGGTTGTCCCAAAGGTGCTTTTTTTCTTTTTCTTTTTTTTTTTCAAGAGGCAACTGGANTTCTTTTCCTTTTTTTTTTTCAAGAGGCAACTGGACTTTCTGTTTTTTCTTTGAAGACGTTTGGCTTCTCATCCAAGAAGCTTCCTCAGTTCTGGCTGGATGTTGGAGAATGGTGGGAATCCAGTCAGAGCTGAAGAAGCTCCTTAGATGAGAAGCGAAACAACTTCAAAGAAAAAACAGAAAGTCCAGTTGCCTCTTGAAAAAGCACAACCATTTGGGACAACCATGACCTGCATGACTGAGAATCCCCACAGACCATCAGTGCTCGGGAGGAAACAGCCCTCCTTGCAGCACTGATGATGTTACCTAGTTAGGGTAATGAAGCATCTGCAACAGTGATGGGATTCAATTTTTTTTACGACCAGGATGTGGCTTGGTGGGCATGGCAGGGGAAGGATACTGCAAAATCCCCATTCCCTCCCCACCCCACTTAACCTGCTTTCCAGCTCCGTTCTCCTGTGCAGGGCAACCAAAGAAGATCCAGCCAATCAGCTGGGGCTCAGGAGGCGGAGAATAGATGGGAGCGGGGCCAGTCACAGGTGGGATTTGCCGGTTCTCGAGCCTCCCCCAACCCACCAAGGGTCAATTTAGTGACCAATCTAGATTACAGATGTGACCACATGACATGAACTACATTTCCCAGGATTCCTTAACTACATTTACCATGATGCATTCCCTTAAGGGGGCAGCTCTTAATTCCTAACTAACTATCCCAAATCCCATTAACTCTAAACTGTCTGGACAGCACACTCTGAACTACTCAAAATTTCCACGACTGGTTCTCCAGAACTGCTGAATACCACCTCTGGTCTGCATGAAAACAAGTTCAGAGAGCACCAAGGACCCCTCATTTGAACCCTGAGCTACAAATATTCTCTTTTATTGGTACCAACTGACCACGCAAGACACGCCACAGAGGAATGCAGGTAGTCCTCAACTTACCACCACAAAACTGAGCCCAAAATTTATCTTGTCAAGAAATTTGAGAAATTTGCTGAGTTGAGTTTTGCCCCATTTTCACTACTTTCCTTGCTACATTTGTGAAGCAAATCATTGCGGTTGTTAAATTGGTAACGCGGTTGTTAGGCGAATCTGGCTTCTCCATTGCCTTTGCTAGTCAGAAGGTCTCAAAAGGTCACCTGACCATAGGACACTGCAACCGTCATAAATGTGAGTCAGTTGTCACGCCTCCAAATGTAAATCACATACCGGTAACCATGGGGATGCTGCAATGGTCATAAGCGAGGAAAAAATGGTCATCAGTCACTTTTTTCAGGGCCATTATAACTTTGGTCACTAAACAATTATAAGTCGAGGACAAAAAAATTCTGCTCATGATATTACCTGGTCTAATATAGTGAAATGTTCAGAAACTACATTGACACAAACTTAGAGAGCAAACCACTGACAAAATCTAAAAGCTACGAGTATTTTCTGTTATTTTTTGATAAACGTGTTCAGATTTGGAGAGCGCAATAGTCCAGGTGGTTCTTGACATAAGTTCCTTTAGTGCCTTTTCAAGTTACAGCAGCACTGAAAAAAAGAGAGAGGACCGTTTTTCACACTTGCGAACATTGCAGCATCTCTGGTCAGGTGATCAAAATTCAGATGCTTAGCAACTGATTCATATTTATGGATCATATGTCCAGGATCAACTTTGGCAACGTTTTGACAAGCAAAGCCAGGCTCGCTGAACTGGCTTGCTGTTTCACTTTACAACTGTGGCAAGAACAGTTGTAAAATGGAGCAAAAGTCACTTAACAAGGGTGTCACAATTTTGGGCTCAGCTGTAGTTGTACGTTGAGGGCTAGCTGTACACAACCACACCTGGGGGAAATCAGACACGCATTTGGCTCACTTGTGCCCCTTCCGATGAGTGCAGTTCACCTCTCAGTTTCCTGGCTCTTTGCTCTGGTGAGCTGGGGATCCACAGGGTGGAATCGCCACTAACCATCATTGGCAGCTAATAGTTGCCGCTGGTTGGACAGTGCTGCCTTGGATGCAGCTCCTGAATGCTCCTTCAACTGCTGTTCAGCCTTCACGACTTAAGTCCCCAGGGAAGAAAGACTTTTCTACATTTCTCCCTGTTCATAATCCCAGGGATATATTTCATGACCGGGTCTGTCTGAAGGACCTGGCGTGCCCTCACCTTCCCTGGCTGGAAAAGATTGCCAAATTAACCCGTGGACCAGTTGCCTTCCCCTTGTGTGCCTGGCCCCCAGGGAATCGCCCCCGGGGCAATTGCTCCTCAACCCTTTCCCTGCTGGAAGATCCCTGCAAGCCCCGTGGGGGTTCACCTGGCCGGAGGATGGCCCCCTCTGCGAGACCCCCAAAGGGAGCCCTGCGCATACACAATGCGTTTCGCTCGCGCCTGCCCTCATCCTCACTTTTCCAATTTTGTCATTTAGCTTCAGAAAGAAGAAGCCAGTGTGATTCTATGGCATATTCCTGTTCATTCTTCACTGATATTCTTTCTTAATTGCATTGGTTTTTTACTGCTGCCAACGGAAAAAAAAATGACTTCTTTGATAGTGATTGTGTCACTTGGCCTACAACATCCTCTCTCACAGATGCCATTGCACTTGTTTTTCGTTTTCACTCTCAAACGTGCTGGTTTTTGCCCCAAGGCTGGAAGTTCATTCTACACCCTTACATGCATATGCCCAAGATACTCAGGCTAGGTTTACCCTTACCTCTCATCCACAATGGGATCTGTAAAGTCAGTCATCCTAGTTTTTAAACTGGGACCCGTTGCTTAGCAGGATTACTGAACTCTGCCTCTGTGGCTTGTTGGACAAGCCACAATTGGAACAGCATTTAGAGCAATGTGTAAATCCATCCATGCTGTCATTTCTCACATGGGTCTTTTCATCTGCTGCTTTATTCCAGACCACAGAAAAGCTTGCATTCCTTCTCTTGCTGTTAATTAGAGATAAATATGGTAGACAATTACTTCCATAGTATCTTTTCTGCAGTTAGATGATGAGGCTCTCATCCTGACTGCAGAAAGATGGAATTTAGCCTACCATTCTTTTGTCTTTGATGTACCTGACTACCTCCCTTGTGTGGCTGTATCTCCTCTTTTTCTCATCATCACTGATGCATCCCTTTTCTCGTAAATTAGGCCTTCCATACATTTCTGCATAAATTCACTCATTCTCCACCTTCTACTTTTGGCATATCCTCCCTCCCCCACTTCTTTGCATGCACATATCTGCACTGGGCACAAAGTCTTAAGCCTTGCGCTAAGCATACTTGGGCTCTCTCCTCACTAGCAATTCCTGGCATCTTCTGAATGAACAGTGCTGATACAAGCAGGCATTATATCACTCCAGTGATGACCAACTGCTGCCCTTAGACCGATAATCAAGACAGAGGAAACTGCCTTGGGAATCTGAACTTCAATAGTGGGAGGAAAGAATGAATAAAATCAATCCATCTGCCTGGGAATGAGAGAAGGTGAGCAATAGAAGTGCAGTAGATCTGAACTTCAGCTGAGGAGGGAGAAGAGAAGAAGAAAGGAAAGAGAAATGGTCCTTTCCAAGTTTAAGGTTAAAAGGCCCTCATGAACAAGAAAGGAAAAGTGAGAGGGGAAAAAATCCTCTCCTTTCTTAAGGCCAAACTTCCAAAATCACTTTTTAGGGGCAATTTTGGGAATTTCAGGAAAGCAAATCTGATCTCCCCAAACTAGTTAAACCAAGGTGTTTTGTATTCCTTCTTTCCCAGGCAAACACAACACTCTCTGCTTCAAGGCAGCATTCAATTTCTGCCTTCTCCAAAGCCATCCAATACAGGTGATTGGTGTATGGGTCTGCATCCCACTTTATTGTACAACTCAGAATCCCTCACTTTGTTTGACTTTGGGAAGCATAACCCAATGAAACCTGCAGGTCAAGTCCCCCATCCAAGTCCATTCTTTCTGTAAGCGGATTTTCCCCCTGGAGTGCCCTGGTTAAGGCAGCTTTGCTGGAAGTGTCATCCCCTTGAATTGCTTTTCAACTCCAAGCCTCAAGGGAGCCAGGCAGGAGTCACTTACTCAGAGCCGGGATGCTTAATACAAAGTCATCAAAGTGCTCTCTGCTTCTTGTCTTAAAGCGACAGGCCTTCTTTATTGGCCTGTTGGAACTAGGCCTCCTGCCTTTCAGGGTCCTTCTATCTATCTTTGCCTGCTAGTTCGGGAGAAAGCAGACATTAAAAAGCAAAGCCTCGGGCAGTGCCAACTTTGGCTCCCCAGCAGGCTGAATTTGTTGCTCCTTCATTAGTCTGGAGTGACTTCTTTTCCACAAGGTGAAAATGCCTGTCCTGGGTAGGAGTTTCTCCCTGAATAGATAGATTTTGCAACACCAATGAAAGATTTTGCATTAGCTCGGCTAATATGGGAGATCACAACCCTTGGAAACTAAGCAGGATCAACTCTAGTTGGAGCTTGGATGGGAGATGGCCTAGGCATTTCAGTCTCCAAGCTACACTGGATGTCAGAGGTATGTGCATGTATCCCAGAAAAAAGCAAGGGTAAAGCACTTTCATATTGACACCAACAATGCTACATTACATCACCAGATGAATCTCCTTGGAAGATGCTTGATTTTAAAGATGAGATAATTTTCAACTTGACTCTATAGAAACTAGAATGATTTATTTTCATACTGTAATTCCCTCACTCATCAACAAGTGGTTCTCAGTCTGACAAAGCTCATGAAAATCCAAATTTCAGTTACGGCTTAGATGGTTGCATTCTTAAACTCACTGATTATGGAGATCCTATTTACAAATGGAGTGGCTGCTGGATGAAGTCACTGAAGCAGTCGGAGCGAGCATAAATGGACTCCAGATAGTAGAGGACAGGAAGGCCTGGAGAAACATTGTCCATGGGGTCCCGATGGGTCGACAAGCTGGGACTAACAATGACAACAACATACTGTAAAGATACTTGGGAGCCATCTAGATTTCCACTGGTTCATTTGGATTACCAGTAGGGATCTATAGATTAGTATCAGAACATCTCTTTTCAAACTGTTTCAAAACCAGCACATTTGGTGGAAGCTTCTTTCTTCTGTAGAGTGAAAACATAAAATCTGCTTAGTTAAGACTCGTCAGGGTTAATGAGGTTTAGCACAGTTGCACTACCAGTCCAGTTGAAATCTGCTTTCTCAGGGAGATCTTCCCTTTAAGCAAGTTTAGGAATGCTTGCAGCATCTGACGTGCAAATCTTGATTCCTATTTTTGACCAAGCAGCCTGCAATTATAGTAATTAAATCCAGCGTTCAGTTTCATAACTCTATTCTATCTCAAAGTTTCTTTATATGCAGTGAGGAATATAAATGGACAACTCTTTCAATAGCTCATTCAAGCTACACTCCCTGTAACTCAAAAAAAGAGTAAATTGCTATAAAAAAAAAAGAGTAAATCTTTTGAACAATCTCCAGTTGAAGCAAAAGGCACTGAAAGTGTTTGATTATGACTAATTGGTATCAATTATAATCTGAATAGTTTTATTATGGTTCGGTAAGCCATAGATTAAAAAGTAGATACTTAACAATTGAAACTTATTTGCAACTTAACCCCATTGCCTTTGTTATACTTTGTAAATAATAATATTACAAATTATTAGAGAAAAGTAATTCAAATCATGGAGAAAAGGTTCTTTGAGGAGAAATGCCTGTGGAAGGAATAGCCTCGAGTTATGGACTGAATTCAATTTGTGAAAGCTTTTTCTTATATATGAAGCATGGCTCAGCTTAGTGTAATTAAGTTATAATGGGTAATTAGTTGTCTGCTGACAACCTCTTGCCAGAGTGGGAACATGATTATTACTGAGAAAAGAGTTTTGGCAGCCAGAAAAGAAGTTCCCAATTTGTGGACCATGAGACAAAAACAACTTTTGGATGTGTGCCCAGGGGCATCTAAATGGGCTTTCTACTGGGGAGAGACAGAGAGCACAGCTGTCTCCTCATAACTTGCTGGTAACCCTACTTGAAGCTGTAAATCTGACCACTACCTTTTCTCACACTGGTCATATGGGAGTTGGACATGGTGCTTAATCACGGTCCAGAAAGGGGCCTTGATGCTGAACCGAATTATCATCTCTGTTCACCATGTTAGTTGGATGTATGGAGGGCTCAAGTCCAACAAGATCTGCAATGTTGCAACCTGAATTTAGGTTTTAAAGAAAAGATCTGTTGCTCTTCTCAGTGACTCTAGAGACTCGATTCTGCCCTATCTGGTTTTATAGAAACCATGGCAAAGAAAAGCATAGGAAGATTAAAGACCAGGAAGTTAACCCTCAATGGATTAGATCAGTGTTTTCTGCCCTCCAGATTGAGGAAGAAGTAATCTAAATCTAAGTTGGATTATAGATACAATTAACATTTTCATGAATGGAGCAATTTCTGCTTCCTATTATATTAGATATTCCAAGCTGGGAGTAGCCTCGTAGGGGGAGAGGTTCTGAGGGCACCTTGTACTTTTGAAGGGTCAATTCTACTTCTTTTGAAAGGGGGGACCGACCCCACACGGCCTCGGAAATGGGGACAATGCAGCAACTTCACTTGTACTTTGAATCAAAAAATGGAGAAGGGAGACATAAGATAGGTTCCAAAAACTCCTGCAAGTGACCTGATTTATCAGATTTTACATGCTTTTTTTTTTTTTAAAATGAAGTTTGGATCAGATCAGGATACCTACCATTTTGATTTTTTTTAAAAATTTGATCAGTGCCAACCACCTCCTGCAGACATCACTAAATCAAGCAGTTTTGCATTTTAAGCAGTGTCCTGTCTGTTTTTAAGCAGTTTCAGAAAAGGCTGACTATAAAACCCTTTGAGCATAATTTACCTGAACAAACCAAAATAACGGCCTTTGTAGCAAGCCAGCCCTTGATGGAAGCGGATGCACTTCATAAATCTGGCTAACACAGGGGGGGGACGGACTTCTGGAGTAACCGAAAAGCGAGAACTCTGCAAAGTTTTTTTTTTTTTTTCTTCACAGAGTTCTCTCCAAAGGCCAGGATTTGGCGCCTTTTATTTTACAAAGTCGCTGACTTTTAGGGTAGTTTCGTTGCCCCTTCTTTTTTTTTTTCTTTTTAAAAAAATTCCACCCTCACTTCTGCTCCGACCTCCTTTATTTAAATAAATATAAATATACATTTGATATAAAACTATTTCCCTACAAACCAGACCATTTCAAGCAACTCTCTCTCGAAGAATCTCCCCCGCCCCCTTCCCATTTCAGATAAAAATCGGTACAAAACAGGTTTAATCGAGCTTTTTTCCCCCCTCCTCTTCTCTTTGATTCCCTTACATCTTCTCTCCTAATTTTTTGGGGTGTGTGTGTGTGTGAATGAGGCTGCGAGCGCTTTCCTCCGCCGTTGATGGGGCAGGGCAGGGGGCTCGGGATGTGGGTCTCCCCAATTTGGGGTAGGCAAACACCCTGAGCTCGGGACTCGGGGCCCGATCAAAGCACCCGAGAGCGGGGGGGGGGGGGGG